>JAQIZT010000228.1:0-34121 GCA_029228515.1 Populus alba x Populus x berolinensis | reverse complement strand
GTGTTGGAAACAGACCCTGTTTCTGTTGACAATCTTTATGAGTGCTGCAGGGGCTATGCGCGCTGTCGAATCCATACGACAGCTCTGGAAACAGTTTGCGGTGACGATTCTGAGGCGGGCAACTGATGGGAGTTTTCCTGTACACTTTCTGGAGTCAGACAGAGGGCTGTGTGGATATACGAAGCCATGCGTGATATCACTGGGGGAAAACAATTTTCGGCTATGACGATTTTCTTTACCGGGCAGCGACTTAAGTTATCGCTGACTCTTTCTGAGGACAACAGTTGCTTTTGTGACGATGTCACTTGCTATGCATCATCTCTTGAAACAATTTAGGTGACGCTTTCTGAGTTGGAAACGACCCTGTTTTTGTTGACTCTTTATTGAGGCTGCAGTGCTGTGCGCGTGTCGACTTCCATACGACAGCTCTGGAAACAGTTGCGGTGACGATTTCTGAGCGGGCACTGACAGTTTTTCCTTTACACTTTCCTGAGTCAACCAGGGGCTGGTGTTGTGGGTATAACGAAGCCATGCGTTGATCACTGGAAAACAATTTAGCTGACGATTTCTTACCGTGGCAGAAACGACTTAGTTTTCGCTGACTCTTATCTTGAAGGACAACGTTGCTTGTGTGCGATGTCACATGCAATGCATCATCTCTTGGAACAATTTAGGTGACGCTAATTCTAGGTTGGAAACGACCCTGATTTTATTGTTGACTCCTTTAATGCAGCGCTGCAGGGGCTGTGCCGCGGCTGTCGAATCCATGAGCGAACAGCTCTGGAAACGTATGCGGTAGAAACTACGATTTTCGAGCGGGCAACTGATGAGTTTTTCCTTTACACTTTTTTTTTTTATCTTTTTGGATGTCAACAGGGGCTGTGTGGGTATATGAAGCCATGCGGTGATCACTGGGAAAACCAATTTCCAGGTGACGATTTCTTACCGGGCATCGACTTAGTTTTCGCTGACATCTTTCTATGACAACATTGTTGTGTGCGATGTCACATGCATGCTTCTTATCTTGGAAACAATTGAGGTGATGCTTTCTGAGTTGGAAAACGATCCTGTTTTTGTTGACTCTGTTATGAGGCTGCAGTGGGCTGTGCGCGCTGTCGAATCCCATGCGACAGCTCTGGAAACAGTTGCCTGGTGACGATTTCTGAGCGGGCACTGATGGAAGTTTTTCCTGTACAATCTTTCTGAGTCAACAGGGGCTGTGTGGGTATACGAAGCCATGCGTGATCACTGGAAAACAATTTCGCTGACGATTTCTTACCGGGCAGCGACTTAGTTTTTCGCTGACTCTTTCTGAGACAACATTGCTTGTGTGCGATCTCACATCCATGCTTCATCTCTTGAAACAATTTAGGTGACGCTTTCTGAGTTGGAAACGACCTGTTTTTGTTGACTCTTTATGAGGCTGCAGGGGCTATGCGAGCTGTCGAATCCATGCGACAGCTCTGGAAACAGTTGCGGTGACGATTTCTGAGCGGGCACTGATGGAGTTTTCGTGTACACTTTCTGAGTCAACAGGGGCTGTGTGGGTATACGAAGCCATGCGTGATCACTGGAAAACAATTTCGCTGACGATTTCTTACCGGGCAGCGACTTAGTTTTCGCTGACTCTTTCTGAGACAACAGTGGTTGTGTGCGATCTCACATGCATGCATCATCTCTTGAAACAATTTAGGTGACGCTTTCTGAGTTGGAAACGACCCTGTTTTTGTTGACTCTTTATGAGGCTGCAGGGGCTAAGTGCGCGCTGTCGAATCCATACGACAGCTCTGGAAACAGTTGCGGTGACGATTTCTGAGCGGGCACTGATGGAGTTTTCCTTTACACTTTCTGAGTCAACAGGGGCTGTGTGGATATACGATGCCATGCGTGATCACTGGAAAACAATTTCGCTGACGATTTCTTACCGGGCAGCGACTTAGTTTTCGCTGACTCTTTCTGAAACAACATTGCTTGTGTGCGATGTCACATGCATGCATCATCTCTTGAAACAATTTAGGTGACGCTTTCTGAGTTGGAAACGACCCTGTTTTTGTTGACTCTTTATGAGGCTGCAGGGGCTGTGCGCGCTGTCGAATCCATGCGACAGCTCTGGAAACAGTTGCGTGACGATTTCTGAGGCGGGCAATGATGGTGTTTTCCTTTACACTTTCTGAGTCAACAGGGGCTGTGTGGGTATACGAAGCCATGCGTGATCACTGGAAAACAATTTCGGTGACGATTTCTTACCGGGCAGCGACTTAGTTTTCGCTGACTCTTTCTGAAACAACAGTGGTTGTGTGCGATGTCCATGCATGCATCATCTCTTGAAACAATTTAGGTGATGCTTTCTGAGTTGGAAACGACCCTGTTTTTGTTGACTCTTTATGAGGCTGCAGAGGCAGTGCGCGCTGTCGAATCCATGCGACAGCTCTGGAAACAGTTGCGGTGACGATTTCTGAGCGGGCAATGATGGAGTTTTCCTTTACACTTTCTGAGTCAACAGGGGCTGTGTGGGTATATGAAGCCATTGTTGATCACTGGAAAACAATTTCGGTGACGATTTCTTACCGGGCAGTGAGTTAGTTTTCGCTGACTCTTTCTGAAACAACATTGGTTGTGTGCGATCTCACATGCATGCATCATCTCTTGAAACAATTTAGGTGATGCTTTCTGAGTTGGAAACGACCCTGTTTTTGTTGACTCTTTATGAGGCTGCGGGGCTATGCGCGCTGTAGAATCCATACGACAGCTCTGGAAACAGTTGCGGTGACGATTTCTGAGCGGGCTCTGACGAGTTTTCCTGTACACTTTCTCAGTCAAACAGGGGCTGTGTGGGTATACGAAGCCATGCGTGATCACTGGAAAACAATTTCGCTGACGATTTCTTACCGGGCAGCGACTTAGTTTTCGCTGTACTCTTTCTGAAACAACAGTGGTTGTGTGCGATGTCACATGCATGCTTCATCTCTTGAAACAATTTAGGTGATGCTTTCTGAGTTGGAAACGACCCTGTTTTTGTTGACTCTTTATGAGGCTGCAGGGGCTGTGCGCTCTGTCGAATCCATGCGACAGCTCTGGAAACAGTTGCGGTGACGATTTCTGAGCGGGCTATGACCGAGTTTTCCTTTACACTTCTGAGTCAAACAGGGGCTGTGTGGGTATACGAAGCCATGCGTGATCACTGGAAAAACAATTTCGGTGACGATTTCTTACCGGGCAGCGACTTAGTTTTTCGCTGACTCTTTCTGAGACAACATTGATTGTGTGCGATGTCACATGCATGCTTCATCTCTTGAAACAATTGAGGTGACGCTTTCTGAGTTGGAAACGACCCTGTTTTTGTTGCTTCTTTATGAGGCTGCAGGGCTGTGCGCGCTGTCGAATCCATACGACAGCTCTGGAAACAGTTGCGGTGACGATTCTGAGCGGGAACTGATGGAGTTTTCCTGTACACTTTCTGAGTCAACAGGGGCTGTGTGGGTATACGAAGCCATGCGTGATCACTGGAAAACAATTTCAGTGACGATTTCTTACCGGGCATCGACTTAGTTTTCGCTGACTCTTTCTGAGACAACAGTGGTTGTGTGCGATGTCACATACATGCTTCATCTCTTGAAACAATTTAGGTGACGCTTTCTGAGTTGGAAACGACCCTGTTTTTGTTGACTCTTTATGAGGCTGCAGGGCTATGCGCGCTGTCGAATCCATACGACAGCTCTGGAAATAGTTGCGGTGACGATTTCTGAGCAGGCAATGATGGAGTTTTCCTGTACACTTTCTGAGTCAACAGGGGCTGTGTGGGTATACGAAGCCATGCGTGATCACTGGAAAACAATTTCGGTGACGATTTCTTACCGGGCAGCGACTTAGTTTTCGCTGACTCTTTCTGACACAACATTGGTTGTGTGCGATGTCACATCCATGTATCATCTCTTGAAACAATTTAGGTGACGCTTTCTGAGTTGGAAACGACCCTGTTTTTGTTGACTCTTTATGAGGCTGCAGGGGCTGTGCGCTCTGTCGAATCCATGCGAAAGCTCTGGAAACAGTTGCGGTGACGATTTCTGAGCGGGCACTGTTGGAGTTTTTCCTTTACACTTTCTGAGTCAACAGGGGCTGTGTGGGTATACGAAGCCATGCGTGATCACTGGAAAACAATTTCGGTGACGATTTCTTACCGGGCAGCGACTTAGTTTTCGCTGACTCCTTTCTGAGACAACATTGCTTGTGTCCGATGTCACATGCATGCATCATCTCTTGAAACAATTTAGGTGATGCTTTCTGAGTTGGAAACGACCCTGTTTTTGTTGACTCTTTATGAGGCTGCAGGGGCTGTGCGCGCTGTCCGAATCCATGCGAAAGCTCTGGAAACAGTTGCGGTGACGATTTCTGAGCGGTCCACTGATGGAGTTTTCCTGTACACTTTCTGAGTCAACAGGGGCTGTGTGGGTATACGAAGCCATGCGTGATCACTGGAAAACAATTTCGGTGACGATTTCTTACCGGGCAGCGACTTAGTTTTCGCTGACTCTTTCTGAAACAACAGTGGTTGTGTGCGATCTCACATCCATGCTTCATCTCTTGAAACAATTGAGGTGATGCTTTCTGAGTTGGAAACGACCCTGTTTTTGTTGACTCTTTATGAGGCTGCAGGGCTGTGCGCGCTGTCGAATCCATACGACAGCTCTGGAAACAGTTGCGGTGACGATTTCTGAGCGGGCACTGATGGAGTTTTCCTGTACACTTTCTGAGTCAACAGGGGCTGTGTGGGTATACGAAGCCATGCGTGATCACTGGAAAACAATTTCGCTGACGATTTCTTACCGGGCAGCGACTTAGTTTTCGCTGACTCTTTCTGAAACAACAGTGGTTGTGTGCGATGTCACATGCATGCATCATCTCTTGAAACAATTTAGGTGACGCTTTCTGAGTTGGAAACGACCCTGTTTTTGTTGACTCTTTATGAGGCTTGCAGGGGCTGTGCGCGCTGTCGAATCCATGCGAAAGCTCTGGAAACAGTTGCGGTGACGATTTCTGAGCGGGCAATGATGGAGTTTCCTTTACACTTTCTGAGTCAACAGGGGCTGTGTGGATATACAAAGCCATGCGTGATCACTGGAAAACAATTTCGGTGACGATTTCTTACCGGGCAGCGACTTAGTTTTCGCTGACTCTTTCTGAGACAACATTGCTTGTGTGCGATGTCACATGCATGTATCATCTCTTGAAACAATTAGGTGATGCTTACTGAGTTGGAAACGACCCTGTTTTTGTTGACTCTTTATGAGGATGCAGGGCTGTGCGCGCTGTCGAATCCATGCGACAGCTCTGGAAACAGTTGCGGTGACGATTTCTGAGCGGGCAATCATGGAGTTTTCCTTTACACTTTCTGAGTCAACAGGGGCTGTGTGGGTATACAAAGCCCTGCGTGATCACTGGAAAACAATTTCGGTGACGATTTCTTAACGGGCAGTGACTTAGTTTTCGCTGACTCTTTCTGAGACAACAGTGCTTGTGTGCGATGTCACATGCATGCTTCATCTCTTGAAACAATTTAGGTGATGCTTTCTGAGTTGGAAACGACCCTGTTTTTTTGTTGACTCTTTATGAGGCTGCAGGGCTGTGCGCGCTGTCGAATCCATGCGACAGCTCTGGAAACAGTTGCGGTGACGATTTCTGAGCCGGGCACTGACCGAGTTTTCCTTTACACTTTCTGAGTCAACAGGGGCTTGTGTGGGTATACGAAGCCATGCGTGATCACTGGAAAACAATTTCGGTGACGATTTCTTACCGGGCAGCGACTTAGTTTTCGCTGACTCTTTCTGAGACAACAGGGATTGTGTGCGATCTCACATGCATGCTTCATCTCTTGAAACAATTTAGGTGATGCTTTCTGAGTTGGAAACGACCCTGTTTTTTTGTTGACTCTTTATGAGGCTGCAGGGGCTGTGCGCGCTGTCGAATCCATGCGACAACTCGGGAAACAGTTGCGGTGACGATTTCTGAGCGGGCAATGACCGAGTTTTCCTTTACACTTTATGAGTCAACAGGGGCTGTGTGGGTATACAAAGCCATGCGTGATCACTGGAAAACAATTTCGTGACGATTTCTTACGGGGCAGCGACTTAGTTTTCGCTGACTCTTTCTAAGACAACATGCTTGTGTGCGATGTCACATGCATGCATCATCTCTTGAAAACAATTTAGGTGACGCTTTCTGAGTTGGAAACGACCCTGTTTTTGTTGACTCTTTATGAGGCTGCAGTGGCTGTGCGCGCTGTCGAATCCATGCGACAGCTCTGGAAACAGTTGCGGTGACGATTTCTGAGCGGGCAATGACCGAGTTTTCCTTTACACTTTCTGAGTCAACAGGGGCTGTGTGGGTATACGAAGCCATGGCGTGATCACTGGAAAACAATTTCGGTGACGATTTCTTACCCGGGCAGCGACTTAGTTTTCGCTGACTCTTTCTGAGACAACATTGCTTGTGTGCGATGTCACATGCATGCATCATCTCTTGAAACAATTTAGGTGACGCTTTCTGAGTTGGAAACGACCCCTGTTTTTGTTGACTCTTTATGAGGCTGCAGGGGCTGTGCGCGCTGTCGAATCCATGCGACAGCTCTGGAAACAGTTGCGGTGACGATTTCTGAGCGGGGAATGATGAGTTTTCCTGTACACTTTATGAGTCAAACAGGGGCTGTGTGGGTATACGAAGCCATGCGTGATCATTGGAAAACAATTTCGGTGACGATTTCTTACCGGGCAGCGACTTAGTTTTCGCTGACTCTTTCTTAGATAACAGTGGTTGTGTGCGATCTCACATCCATGCTTCATCTCTTGATACAATTTAGGTGACCTTTCTGAGTTGGAAACGACCCTGTTTTTGTTGACATCTTTATGAGGCTGCAGGGGCTATGCGCGCTGTCGAATCCATACGACAGCTCTGGAAACAGTAGCGGTGACGATTTCTGAGCGGGCACTGATGGAGTTTTCCTGTACACTTTCTGAGTCAACAGGGGCTGTGTGGGTATACGAAGCCATGCGTGATCACTGGAAAACAATTTCGGTGACGATTTCTTACCGGGCAGCGACTTAGTTTTCGCTGACTCTTTCTGAGACAACATTGCTTGTGTGCGATGTCACATCCATGCATCATCTCTTGAAACAATTTAGGTGACGCTTTCTGAGTTGGAAACGACCCTGTTTTTGTTGACTCTTTATGAGGCTGCTGGGCTATGCGCGCTGTCGAATCCATACGACAGCTTTGGAAACAGTTGCGGTGACGATTTCTGAGCGGGCAATGACCGAGTTTTCCTTTACACTTTCTGAGTCAACAGGGGCTGTGTGGGTATACGAAGCCATGCGTGATCACTGGAAAACAATTTCGGTGACGATTTCTTACCGGGCAGCGACTTAGTTTTCGCTGACTCTTTCTGAGACAACATTGCTTGTGTGCGATGTCACATGCATGCATCATCTCTTGAAACAATTTAGGTGATGCTTTCTGAGTTGGAAACGACCCTGTTTTTGTTGACTCTTTATGAGGCTGCAGGGCTGTGCGCGCTGTCGAATCCATACACAGCTCTGGAAACAGTTGCGGTGACGATTTCTGAGCGGGGATGACCGAGTTTTCCTGTACACTTTCTGAGTCAACAGGGGCTGTGTGGGTATACGAAGCCATGCGTGATCACTGGAAAACAATTTCGGTGACGATTTCTTACCGGGCAGCGACTTAGTTTTCGCTGACTCTTTCTGAAACAATAGTGGTTGTGTGCGATGTCACATGCATGCATCATCTCTTGAAACAATTTAGGTGCGGCTTTCTGAGTTGGAAACGACCCTGTTTTTGTTGACTCTTTATGAGGCTGCAGGGGCTGTGCGCGCTGTCGAATCCATGCGACAGCTCTGGAAATAGTAGCGGTGACGATTTCTGAGCGGGCACTGATGGAGTTTTCCTTTACACTTTCTGAGTCAACAGGGGCTGTGTGGGTATTACGAAGCCATACGTGATCACTGGAAAACAATTTCGGTGACGATTTCTTACCGGGCAGCGACTTAGTTTTCGCTGACATCTTTCTGAGACAACAGTGCTTGTGTGCGATTCACATGCATGCTTCATCTCTTGAAACAATTTAGGTGACGCTTTCTGAGTTGGAAACGACCCTGTTTTTGTTGACTCTTTATGAGGCTGCAGGGGCTGTGCGCGCTGTCGAATCCATGCGACAGCTCTGGAAACAGTTGCGGTGACGATTTCTGAGCGGGCAATGACCGAGTTTTCCTGTACACTTTCTGAGTCAACAGGGGCTGTGTGGGTATACGAAGCCATGCGTGATCACTGGAAAACAATTTCGGTGACGATTTCTTACCGTGGCAGCGACTTAGTTTTCGCTGACTCTTTCTGAAACAACAGTGGTTGTGTGCGATCTCACATCCATGCTTCATCTCTTGATACAATTTAGGTGATGCTTTCTGAGTTGGAAACGACCCTGTTTTTGTTGACTCTTTATGAGGCTGCACGGGCGTGTGCGCGCTGTCGAATCCATGCGACAGCTCTGGAAACAGTTGCGGTGACGATTTCTGAGCGGGCAATGACCGAGTTTTCCTTTACACTTTCTGAGTCAACAAGGGCTGTGTGGGTATACGAAGCCATGCGTGATCACTGGAAAACAATTTCGCTGACGATTTCTTACCGGCCAGCGACTTAGTTTTCGCTGACTCTTTCTGAGACAACATTGCTTGTGTGCGATGTCACATGCATGCATCATCTCTTGAAACAATTTAGGTGACGCTTTCTGAGTTGGAAACGACCCTGTTTTTGTTGACTCTTTATGAGGCTGCAGGGCTGTGCGCGCTGTCGAATCCATGCGACAGCTCTGGAAACAGTTGCGGTGACGATTTCTGAGCGGGCACTGATGGAGTTTTCCTGTACACTTTCTGAGTCAACAGGGGCTGTGTGGGTATACGAAGCCATGCGTGATCACTGGAAAACAATTTCGCTGACGATTTCTTACCGGGCAGCGACTTAGTTTTCGCTGACTCTTTCTGAGACAACATTGCTTGTGTGCGATGTCACATGCATGCATCATCTCTTGAAACAATTAGGTGACGCTTTCTGAGTTGGAAACGACCCTGTTTTTGTTGACTCTTTATGAGGCTGCAAGGGCTGTGCGCTCTGTCGAATCCATGCGACAGCTCTGGAAACAGTAGCGGTGACGATTTCTGAGCGGGCAATGATGGAGTTTTCCTTTACACTTTCTGAGTCAACAGGGGCTGTGTGGGTATACGAAGCCATGCGTGATCACTGGAAAAACAATTTCGGTGACGATTTCTTACCGGGCAGCGACTTAGTTTTCGCTGACTCTTTCTGAAACAACAGTGGTTGTGTGCGATCTCACATGCATGCTTCATCTCTTGAAACAATTGAGGTGATGCTTTCTGAGTTGGAAACGACCCTGTTTTTGTTGACTCTTTATGAGGCTGCAGGGGCTGTGCGCGCTGTCGAATCCATGCGACAGCTCTGGAAACAGTAGCGGTGACGATTTCTGAGCGGGCACTGATGGAGTTTTCCTGTACACTTTCTGAGTCAACAGGGGCTGTGTGGGTATACGAAGCCATGCGTGATCACTGGAAAACAATTTCGGTGACGATTTCTTACCGGGCAGCGACTTAGTTTTCGCTGACTCTTTCTGAAATAACATTGGTTGTGTGCGATGTCACATCCATGCTTCATCTCTTGAAACAATTGAGGTGATGCTTTCTGAGTTGAAAACGACCCTGTTTTTGTTGACTCTTTATGAGGCTGCAGGGGTATGCGCGCTGTCGAATCCATACGACAGCTCTGGAAACAGAAGCGGTGACGATTTCTGAGCGGGCAATGACCGAGTTTTCCTTTACACTTTCTGAGTCAACAGGGGCTGTGTGGGTATACGAAGCCATGTGTGATCACTGGAAAACAATTTCTTGGTGACGATTTCTTACCGGGCAGCGACTTAGTTTTCGCTGACACTTTCTGAGACAACATTGGTTTTGTGCGATGTAACATCCATGCATCATCTCTTGAAACAATTTAGGTGATGCTTTCTGAGTTGGAAACGACCCTGTTTTTGTTTGACTCTTTATGAGGCTGCAGGGCTATGCGCGCTGTCGAATCCATACGACAGCTCTGGAAACAGTTGCGGTGACGATTTCTTGAGGAGGCACTGACCGAGTTTTCCTGTACACTTTCTGAGTCAACAAGGGCTGTGTGGGTATACGAAGCCATGCGTGATCACTGGAAAACAATTTTCGCTGACGATTTCTTACCCGGCAGCGACTTAGTTTTCGCTGACTCTTTCTGAGACAACAGTGGTTGTGTGCGATGTCACACACATGCATCATCTCTTGAAACAATTAAGGTGATGCTTTCTGAGTTGGAAACGACCCTGTTTTTGTTGACTCTTTATGAGGCTGCAGGGGCTGTGCGCGCTGTCGAATCCATGCGACAGCTCTGGAAACAGTTGCGGTGACGATTTCTGAGCGGGCAATGACCGAGTTTTCCTTTACACTTTCTGAGTCAAGGGGCTGTGTGGGTATACGAAGCCATGCGTGATCACTGGAAAACAATTTGCTGACGATTTCTTACCGGGCAGCGACTTAGTTTTCGCTGACTCTTTCTGAGACAACATTGCTTGTGTTGCGATGTCACATGCATGCATCATCTCTTGAAACAATTTAGGTGATGCTTTCTGAGTGGAAACGACCCTGTTTTTGTTGACTCTTTATGAGGCTGCAGGGGCTGTGCGCGCTGTCGAATCCATGCGACAGCTCTGGAAACAGTTGCGGTGACGATTTCTGAGCGGGCACTGATGGAGTTTTCCTGTACACTTTCTGAGTCAACAGGGGCTGTGTGGGTATACGAAGCCATGCGTGATCACTGGAAAACAATTTCGGTGACGATTTCTTACCGGGCAGCGACTTAGTTTTCGCTGACTCTTTCTGAGACAACATTGCTTGTGTGCGATGTCACAGACATGCATCATCTCTTGAAACAATTAAGGTGATGCTTTCTGAGTTGGAAACGACCCTGTTTTTGTTGACTCTTTATGAGGCTGCAGGGGCTGTGCGCGCTGTCGAAATCCATGCGACAGCTCTGGAAAACAATTGCGGTGACGATTTCTGAGCGGGCACTGATGGAGTTTTCCTGTACACTTTCTGAGTCAACAGGGGCTGTGTGGGTATACGAAGCCATGCGTGATCACTGGAAAACAATTTCGGTGACGATTTCTTACCGGGCAGCGACTTAGTTTTCGCTGGACTCTTTCTGAAATAACAGTGGTTGTGTGCGATCTCACATCCATGCTTCATCTCTTGATACAATTAAGGTGATGCTTTCTGAGTTGGAAACGACCCTGTTTTTGTTGACTCTTTATGAGGCTGAGGGGCTATGCGCGCTGTCGAATCCATACGACAGCTCTGGAAACAGTTGCGGTGATGATTTCTGAGCAGGCTATGATGGAGTTTTCCTTTACACTATTCTAAGTCAACAAGGGCTGTGTGGGTATACGAAGCCATGCGTGATCACTGGAAAACAATTTCGCTGACGATTTCTTACCGGGCAGCGACTTAGTTTTCGCTGAATCTTTCTGAAACAACATTGCTTGTGTGCGATGTCACATGCATCATCTCTTGAAACAATTTAGGTGACGCTTTCTGAGTTGGAAACGACCCTGTTTTTGTTGACTCTTTATGTGTCTGCAGGGGCTGTGCGCGCTGTCGAATCCATTCGACAGCTCTGGAAACAGTTGCGGTGACGATTTCTGAGCGGGCAATGACCGAGTTTTCCTTTACACTTTCTGAGTCAACAGGGGCTGTGTGCTATACAAAGCCATGCGTGATCACTGGAAAACAATTTCGCTGAAGATTTCTTACCGGGCAGCGACTTAGTTTTCGCTGACTCTTTCTAAGACAACATTGCTTGTGTGCGATGTCACATGCATGCATCATCTCTTGAAACAATTTAGGTGACGCTTTCTGAGTTGGAAACGACCCTGTTTTTGTTTACTCTTTATGAGGCTGCAGGGCTGTGCGCGCTGTCGAATCCATGCGACAGCTCTGGAAACAGTTGCGGTGACGATTTCTGAGCGGGCACTGACCGAGTTTTCCTGTACACTTTCTGAGTCAACAGGGGCTGTGTGGGTATACAAAGCCATGCGTGATCACTGGAAAACAATTTCGGTGATTATTTCTTACGGGGCAGAGACTTAGTTTTTCGCTGACTCTTTCTGAGACAACATTGCTTGTGTGCGATGTCACATGCATGTATCATCTCTTGAAAGAATTTAGGTGACGCTTTCTGAGTTGGAAACGACCCTGTTTTTGTGACTCTTTATGAGGGCTGCAGTGGCTGTGCGCGCTGTCGAATCCATGCGACAGCTCTGGAAACAGTTGCCGTGACGATTTCTGAGCGGGCAATGATGGAGTTTTCCTGTACACTTTCTGAGTCAACAGGGGCTGTGTGGGTATACGAAGCCATGCGTGATCACTGGAAAACAATTTCGGTGACGATTTCTTACCGGGCAGCGACTTAGTTTTCGCTGACTCTTTCTGAAACAACAGTGGTTGTGTGCGATGTCACATGCATGCTTCATCTCTTGAAACAATTTAGGTGACGCTTTCTGAGTTGGAAACGACCCTGTTTTTGTTGACTCTTTATGAGGCTGCAGGGCTGTGCGCGCTGTCGAATCCATACGACAGCTCTGGAAACAGTTGCGGTGATGATTTATGAGCGGGCAATGACGGAGTTTTCCTTTACACTTTCTGAGTCAACAGGGCTGTGTGGGTATACGAAGCCATATGTCATCACTGGAAAACAATTTCGGTAACGATTTCTTACCGGGCAGCGACTTAGTTTTCGCTGACTCTTTCTGAAACAACATTGCTTGTGTGCGATCTCACATGCATGCTTCATCTCTTGAAACAATTTAGGTGATGCTTTCTGAGTTGGAAACGACCCTGTTTTTGTTGACTCTTTATGAGGCTGCACGGTCTGTGCGCGCTGTCGAATCCATGCGACAGCTCTGGAAACAGTTGCGGTGACGATTTCTGAGCGGGCAATGACCGAGTTTTCCTTTACACTTTCTGAGTCAACAGGGGCTGTGTGGGTATACGAAGCCATGCGTGATCACTGGAAAACAATTCGGTGATGATTTCTTACGGGGCAGCGACTTAGTTTTCGCTGACTCTTTCTGAGACAACATTGCTTGTGTGCGATGTCACATGCTTGCATCATCTCTTGAAACAATTTAGGTGACGCTTTCTGAGTTGGAAACGACCCTATTTTTGTTGACTCTTTATGAGGCTGCAGGGCTGTGCGCTCTGTCGAATCCATGCGACAGCTCTGGAAACAGTTGCGGTGACGATTTCTGAGCGGGCACTGATGGAGTTTTTCATTACACTTTCTGAGTCAACAGGGGCTGTGTGGGTATACGAAGCCATGCGTGATCACTGGAAAACAATTTCGGTGTTGATTTCTTACCGGGCAGCGACTTAGTTTTCGCTGACTCTTTCTGAAACAACAGTGGTTGTGTGCGATCTCACATCCATGCTTCACCTCTTGAAACCATTGAGGTGACGCTTTCTGAGTTGGAAACGACCCTGTTTTTGTTGACGTCTTTTATGAGGGCTGCAGGTGGCTGTGCGCGCTGTCGAATCCATGCGACCGCTCTTGGAAACAGTTGCGGTGACGATTTCTTGAAGCGGGCACTGATGGAGTTTTCCTTGTACACTTTCTGAGTCAACAGGGGTCTGTGTGGGTATTACGAAGCCATGCGTGATCTATCTGGAAAACAATTTCGGTGACGATTTCTTACTGTTGGGCAGCGACTTAGTTTTCGCTGACATCTTTCTGAGACAACAGTGCTTGTTGTGCGATCTCACTTGCATGCTTCAACTCTTGATAACAATTTAGGTTGATGCACTTCTGAGTTGGAAACGACCAGTATTTGTTGACTCCTTTATGAGGCTGCAGGGGCTGTGGCGCGCTGTCGATATCCATGCGACAGACTATGGAAACAGTTGCGTGACGATTTCCTAAGCGGGGGCAATGATGAGTTTTCCTGTACACTTGTCGGAGTCAACAGGGGCTGTGTGGGTATACGAAAGTCCATGCGTGATCACTGGAAAACAATTTTTAGGTGAACGATTTCTTAACCGGGCAGCGACTGTAGTTTTTTCGCTGACAACTTTCTGAAACAACAGTGCTTCAGTGTGCGATGTCACATGCATGCATCATCTCTTTGAAACAATTGAGGTGACTGCGTTTCTGAGTTGGAAACGACCATGTTTTTGTTGACGTCTTTATGATGCTGCAGGGGCTGTGCGCGCTGTCGAATCCATGCGACAGCTCTGGAAACAGTTGCCTGATACGATTTCTGAGCGGGCACTGATGGAGTTTTTCCTGTACACTTTCTGAGTCAACAGAGGGCTTGTGTGGATATACGAAGCCATGCGTGATCACGGAAAACAATTTCGGTGACGATTTCTTACCGGGCAGCGACTTAGTTTTCAGCTGACTCCTTTCTGAGATATGGCGTTGCGTTTTGTTTTGCGATGTCACATGCATTGCATCGACATCTCTTGAAACAATTTGAGGTGATTGCTTTCTGAGTTGGAAACGACCCTGTTTTTGTTGACTCTTATCATGAGAGCTGCAGGGCGTGTGCGCGCTGATCGAATCCATGCGACAGCTCTGGAAAAAACAGTTGCTAGGGGGCGTGCACGATTTCTGATCGGGGCACTTACCGAGTTTTCCTTTACACTTTTTATGAGTCAACAATGGTTGTGTGGGTAATACGAAGCCATGTGTGATCACTTGTCGAAAACAATTTTTGCTGACGATTTTCTTACGAGGGCAGCGACTTAGTTTTTCGCCTGACTCTTTCTGAGACAACATTGCTTGGGTGCGATGTCACAATGCATGCATTATCTCTTGAAGACAGAGTGATTTAGGTGTCAAGCTTTCTGAGTTGGAAACGACATGTTTTTGTTGACTCTTTATGAGGCTGCAGGGCTGTGCGCGCTGTCGAATCCATTGCGACAGCTTTGGAAAAACAGTTGCCGGTGACGATTTCTGAGCGGGCACTGATGGAAGTTTTCCATGTACACTTTCTGAGTCAACAGGGGCTGTGTGGTATTACGAAGCCATGCTGTGATCACTGGAAAACAATTTCGGTGACGATTTTCTTACCGGGCTAGCGACTTAGTTTTTCGCTGAATCTTTCTGAGACAACATTGCCTTGTGTGCGATAGTCACCATGCATGCAATCATCTCTTGAAAACAATTTTAGGTGAGGCTTTCTGAGTTGGGAAACCGACCCTGTTTTATGTTGACTCTTTTATGAGATGCAGGGGCTCGTGCGCGCTTGTCGAATCCATGCGACAGCTCTGGAAAACAGTTGCGGGGTGACGATTTCTGAGCGGGCACTGATTGAGTTTTCCTTTACACTTTCTGATGTCAACAGGGCTGTGTGCGGTATAACGAAGCCATGCGTGATCACTGGGAAAACAATTTCGGTGACGATTTGTTACCGGGCAGCGACTTAGTTTTCCGGCTGACTCTTTCCTTGAAATAATAGTGGTTGTGTGCGATCTCACGATGCATGCTTCATCTCTTGAAACAATAGAGGTGATGCATTCTGCAGTTGGAAACGACCCTGTTTTTGTTGGACTCTTTTATGAGGCTTTGCAGGCGGTATGCGCGCTGTCGAATTCCATGCTCAGCTTTGGAAACAGTTGCGGTTGACGATTTCTGAGCGTGGTACTGAATGGAGTTTTTCTTGTACACATTTTCTGAGTCAACCGGGGTGTGTGGGTATACGAAGCCTATGCGTTGATCACTGGAAAACAATTCTCGGTTGACGATTATCTTACCGCGGCCAGCGACTTAGTTTCGCTGACTCTTTATTGAGAAAGAGCCCAACATTTAGCTTGTGTGCGATGTCACATGCATGCCATCATCTCTTGAAACAATTTTAGGTGACGCACTATTTCTGAGTTGGAAACGACCCTGTTTTTGTTGACTCTTTATGATAGGCTTATGCCAGGGGCTGGTGCGCGCTGTCGAATCCATAGCGACAGCTCTGGAAACAGTTGCGGTGACGATTTATGATCGGCGGCACTGATGGAGTTTTCCCTTTACACTTTTCTGAGTCAACAGGGGCTGTGTGGGTTATACGAAGCCATGCGTGGATCACTGGAAAAACAATTTATCGGTGACGATTTCTTACCCGGGCAGCGACTTAGTTTTTTATCGCTGACTCTTTTTAAGACAACATTGGTTGTGTGCGATGTCACATCCATGCAATCAATCGGTCTAGAGAACAATTGAGGTTGATGCTTTCTGAGTTGGAAACGACCCTGTTTTTGTTGACTCTTTATGAGGCTGCCAGGGCTGTGACGCGTCTGTCGAATCCATGCGACCAGCGTCTGGAAACAGTGTGCGGTGACGATTTCTGAGCGGGCACTGATGGAGTTTTCCCCTGTACACTTTCTGAGTCAAACAGGGGCTGTGTGGGTATACGAAGCCATGCGTGGATCACTGGAAAACAATTTCGGTGACCGATTATCTTACCGGGCAGCGACTTAGTTTTTCGCTGACTCTCTTCTGATGGACAACATTGCTTTGTGTGCGATGTCACATGCATGCATCTATCTCTTGAAACAATTTAGGTGACAGCTTACTGAGTTTGGAAACGACCCTGTTTTTGTTGACTCCGCCTCTTTAATGAGGCTAGCAGGGGCTGTGCGCGCTGTCGAATCCATGCGACAGCTCTGGAAACAGTTGCGGTGAGGGGTGACTCGATTTCTGAGTGGAGCAATCTGATGGAGTTTTTCCTTTAACACTTTCCTGAGGTTCAACAGGGGCTGTGTGGGTATACGAAGCCCATGCGTGATTCACTGGAAAACATATTTCGCTGACGATTTCTTACCAGGGCAGCGACTTTTTTTCGCTGACTCTTTCTGAAGAAACATTGTTGTGTGCGATGTCACATCCATTGCTTCATCCCACTTGATACAATTGAGGTGATGCTTTCTGAGTTGGAAACGACCCTGTTTTTGTTGACTCTTTATGAGGCTGCAGGGCTATGCGCGCTTGTCTGAATCCATGCGACAGCTCTGGAAATAGCTTGCGGTGATGATTTCTGAGCAGGGGCACTGATGGAGTTTTTTCCTGTACACTTTCTGAGTTCAAACAGGGGCTGTGTGGGTATACGAAGCCAGGCGTGATCTTGGAAAAAACAAATTTCTGGTGGAGATTTCTTACCGGGCCAGCGACTTAGTTTTACGCTGACATATCTTTCTGAGACAACATTGCTTGTGTGCGATGTCAACATGAATGCATCATTCTCATGAAACAATTTAGGTGACGCTTTCTGAGTTGGAAACGGACGCCTGTTTTTTGTTGACTCCTTTTATGAGGCTGCGGGGTGGGGCTGTGCTGCGCTGTCGAATCCATGCTGACAGCTCTGGAAACAGTAGCGTGACGATCTGCATTTTTGAGCGGGGCGGGACATGATGGAGTTTTCCTGTACACTTTCCTGAGTCAATCAGGGGCTGTGTGGGTATACGAAGCCATGCGTGATCATTGGAAAACAATTTTCGGTGACGATTTCTTACGGGCAGAGTATTAGTTTTCGCTGACTCTTTCTGAGACAACATTGCTTGTGTGGCGATGTCACATGCATGCATTCACTCTCTTGATAACAATTTAGGTGACGCTTTTCTGAGTTGGAAACGACCATGTTTTTGTTGACTCTTTTTGAGGCTGCAAGGGCTGTGCGCGCTCATGTCGAATCCATTGCGACAGGCTCTGGGGGAAATAGTTGCGGTGATCGATTTCTGAGTGGGCACTGACGGAGTTTTCATGTACACTTTCTGAGTCAACAGGGGCTGTTGTGGTATACAAACGCCTATGCGTCATCACTGAAAAACAATTTCGGTGACGATTTCTTACCGGGCAGCGACTTAGGTTTTCGCTGACTCTTTCTGAGACGACATTGCTTGTGTGCGATGTCACATGTCATGCATCATCTCTTGAAACTTTTTAGGGGGTGACATCTTTCTGAGTTTGGAAACGACCCTGTTTTTGTTGACCTCTTTATGAGGCTGCAGGGCTTAGTGCGCGTCTGTCGAATCCATGCGACAGCTCTGGAAACAGTAGCCGGTGACGATTTCTGAGCGGGCACTTATGGAGTTTTCCATTTACACTTTCTGAAGTCAACAGGCGGCTAGTGTGCGTATACGAAGCCATGCGTGATCACTTGGAAAACAAAAAAAAATTTTTTTTTTTTTTTTTTTAATTTCTGTGACGATTTCTTACCAGTGGCAAGCGACTTAGATTTCGCTGACTCTTTCTGAGACAAAATTGCTTGTGTGCGATGTCACATGCATGCATCATCTCTTGAAACAATTTAGGTGACGCTTTTCTGAGTTTGGAAACGACCCTATTTTTAGTTTGACTCTTTATGAGGCTGCAAGGGCTGTGCGCGCTTGTCGAATCCATGCGACAGCTCTGGAAAACAGTTTTGCGTTGAACGATTTAATGAGCGGGTCAATTATGGAGTTTTTCCTTTACACTTTCTGAGTCAACAGGGGCTGTGTGGGTATACTGAAGCCATGCGTGATCACTGGAAAACAATTTCGGTGACGATTTCTTAGTCCGGGCAGAGACTTTGTTTTCGCTGACTCTTTCTGAGAACGACATTATGCTTGTGTTTCCGATGTCTCATGAATGCATCATCTCTTGAAACAATTTAGGTGACGCTTTCTGTGTTGGAAACGACCCTGTTTTTTGTTGTGACTCTTTATGATGGCTGCAGGGGCTGTGCGCGCTGTCGGAAACCATGCTACAGCTCTGGAAACAGTTGCCTGTGATTTCTAGAGCTGGGAGCACTATGATGGAGTTTTCCTGTACACTTTCTGAGTCAACAGGGGCTTTGTGTGGGTATACGCAAGCCATGCGTTGATCAACTGGGAAAAAAAAAAAAAAAAAAAAAACCAAATTTCTGTGTCGATTTCTTACCGGGCAGCGATTTAGTTTTTTCGCTGACTCTTTTCGAAGACAACACCTTGCTTGTGTGCGATGTGCACATGCATGCATCATCTCTTTGAAACAATATAGGTGACGCTTTCCCTGAAGTTGGAAACGACCCTGATTTTTTGTTGACTCTTTATTGAGGCTTGCAGGGGCTGTGCGCCGGTGTCGACATCCATGCGACAGCTACCTTCGAAACAGTTGCAGTGACGATATCTGAGTCGAGCATATGACCGGAGTTTTCCTTTACAGTTTCTGAGTCAACAGGGGCTGTTAGTGGGTATACGAAGCCATATGACAATTCATTGGGAAAACAATTTCGGTGACGATTTGAGCGGGCATGTGATGATGTATTCTGTACACATTATGAGTCAACAACGGTGTGTGGGTATACAAAAGCAAGCGTGATCACTGGAAAACCAATTTCGGTGACGATTTCTTTCCCGGGGCATGTGACTTAGTTTTTCAGCTGAGCTCTTTCTGAGACATACATTGCTTGTGTGCGAAGTCACATGCATGCATCATCTCTTTGAAACAATTTAGGTGGACGCTTTCTGAGTTGGCAGGAAACCACCCTGTTTTTGGTGACTCTTTAATGACGTCTGCACGTTTGTGCGCGCCGTCGAATTCCCCCCCCCCATACGACAGCTTCTGGAAAACATTGGCAGTGACGATTTCCTGAGGGAGCACTGATGGAGTTTTCCTTTACACTTTCTGAGTCAAATAGGGGCAGTGTGGGTCATATCAAAGCCGTACGTCATCACTGGAAAACAATTTCGGTGACTATATCTTACCGAGGCAGCGACTTTAGGTTTACGCTGACATATCTTCTGAGAACACAAATTGCTTCAGTGCGATTTCACATGCATGCACCATCTCTTGAAACAATTTTAGGTGACGCCTTTCTGAGTTGGACAAAGACCCTGTTTTTGTTGACTCTTTATAGAGGCTGCAGTGGGCTGTGCGCGTTGACGAATCCATGCGACAGCTCTGGAAACAGTTGCCTGACCGATTTCTGAGCGGGCACTGATGGAGTTTTCCTGTACACTTTCTGAGTCAACAGGTGGCTGTGTGGGTAATACGACCAGCCATGCTGTGATCGACTGGAAAACAATTTCGCTGACCGATTTCTTACCTGGGCATGCGAACTTAGTTTTTTCGGCTGATCTCTTTCCTAAGACAAACATTGCTTGTGGTTGCGATGTCAGACATGCATGCATCATCTCTTGAAACAATTGATGGTGATGCTTTCTGAGTTGGAATACGATGCCCTGTTTTTGTTGACTTCTTTATGACGGCTGCAGGGCATGTGCGCGCTGTCGAATCCATACGACAGCTTCTGGAAATCTAAAAAGTTGGCGGCGACGATTTCTGAGGCGGGCAATAGATGGAAGTTTTCGTTGTAACACTTTCTGAGTCTAACAGAGGCTGTTGTGTGGGTATACGAAGCCCATGCCGTGATCATCTGGAAAACAATTTTCGACTGAAGATTTCTTACCGGGCAGCGACTTAGTTTTTCGCTGACTCTTTCTGAGACAACATTGGCTTTGTGTGCGATGTCACTTGCATGCATCATCTATTGAAACAATTTTAGGTGACGATTTCTGAGTTGGAAACGACCCTGTTTTTTGTATTGACTCTTTATGAGGCTGCACGGCTGTGCGCGCTGTCGAAAAAAAAAAAAAAAAATCCATGCGAACAGCTCTAGGAAACGTAGTTAGCGGTGACGATTTATTGATTGTGTGCAAGTCTTATGTAGTTTTCCCTGGTACACTTTCTGAGTTCAACAGGGGCTGTGTAGGGTATACGAAGCCATATGTGATCACTGTCGAAAAACAATTTTGATGACGTATTTCTGTTACACGGGCACCGACTTAGTTTTCGCCTGACTCCTTTCTGGAGGACAACATTGCTTGTGTGCGATGTCACACTGGCGCAATGCATTCCATCTCTTTGAAACAATTTTAGGTGACGCTTTTACTGAGTTGGAAACCGACCCTGTTTTTGTTGACTCTTTATGAGGCTGCAAGGGCTGGTGCGCTCTGTCCGCGAATGCAAGCGACAAGCTCTGGAAACAGATTGCGGTGACGATTTCTGATGCGGTGCACTGATGGGAGTTTTCCGTTGATACAATCTTTCTGAGTCAACAGGGCCTGTAATGTGGCGTTATACGAGAGCTCATGGCGTTGATTCACATGGAAAACAATTTCGGTGACGATTTCTTTTTTCCTTATCCGGGTCAGCGACTTAGTTTTCGTCTGACTCTTTCTGGAGACAAAACATTGCTTGTGTCCCGATATATGGTCACATGCATGCATCATCCTCTTGAAACAATTTAGGTGGACGCTTTCTGAGTTGGAAAAAGGACCGCCTGTTTTTGTTGACTCTTTATGAGGCTGCACTGGGGGCTGTGCGCCTGCTGTCGAATCCAGTGTACGAACAGCTTCTGGAAACAGTTGCTGGTGACTTTGATTTATGAGCGTGGCAGTCTGAATGGAGTTTTCCTGTTACCACTTTCTGGGTCACACAGTCCGGCTGTTGCTTTGTGTGGGTATACTCGAAGCCATGCGTGATCACTGTGAAAACAAATTCGGTGACGATTTCTTACCAGTGGACAGTCGACTTAGTTTTCGCTGAGCCTCTTTATGGAGATCAACATTGCTTGTGTGCGATGTCCACATGCCATGCATCCATCCTCTTGATAACCAATTTAAGGTCGACGCTTTCTGAAGTTGGAAAACGACCCCTGTTTTTGTTGACTCTTTATGAGGCATGCAGGCTTTGGTTGGCTGTGCGCGACTTCGAAATCCATGCGACAGCTCTAGGAAAACAGTTGCTGGTTAGACGATTTAATTGAGTGGTGCACTGAATCCGGAGTTTTTCCTGTACACTTTCTGATTTGTCAACAGGGCGCTGTGTGGGTATACGTAAAGGCCATGATGTGATCACTGTGGAAAAACAATTTCGGTGACGCATTTTCCTTAAACCCGGGCAGCGAGTTAGTTTTCCGCTGACTCCTTTCTGAGACGACCAACATTGCTTTGTGCTGGCGATGTCCACTATAGCATGCTTCATCTCTTGAAACAATTTAGGTGACGCTTTCTGAGTTGGAAACGAACCATATGTTTTTGTTGACTCCCTTTAAGAGGTTAAGCAGGGCTTGTGTGGACGCGTGCTGTCGAAGTCCATGCGGAACAGTCTCTGGAAACAAGTAGTCCTGGTGACCGATTTTCTGAGACCGCAGGCAATGACGGAGTTTTTTCCTTTACACTTTCCCTGAGTCGTCAACAGCGGCTTGTGTGTGGTAATACGAAGCCATGCGTGATCACTAGGAAAAAACTAATTTCCGGCTGACAGATTTCTTACCGGGCAGCGACTTAGATTTTTGCTGACTCTTTTCTGGGAGACGAAACCATTGCTTGTCGTGCGATGTCACATGCATGCCATCACCTCCTTGAAACAATTTAGGTGACGCTTTTCTAGAGTTTGGAAACGACCCTGTTTTTTGTTGATCTCCTTTATGAGGCAGCAAGTGGCTGTGCGCGCTGTCGAATCCATGCTGACTAGTCTCTGGAAAAAGTTTGCAAGGCGACGAATTTCTTTCTGAGCGGAGGCACTTAAGGAGTTTTCCTTTACACTTATTCTGAAGGGTCAAACAGGGGCTGTGTGGTCTATACAAAGCCATATGTCATCATTGGAAAAAACAATTCCGGTGACGATTTCTAAGGGCTGCTGCACAGATGGTAGTTTTTTTCCTGTAACACATTATGAATCACAACGGCTTAGTGTGGGTATAACATGAAGCCATGAGTTGATCACCTGGAAAACAATTTCGCTGACGATTTTCTTGATTACAACCGGTCGAAACTGCTATCGACTTAGTTTTCGCTGACGCTCATTTCGAAGACATACTTTGCTTTAGTGTGCGATCGTCACATTGCATTGCATCATCTCTTGAAACAATTTAGGTGGACGCATTTCTGAGTTGGAAACGACCCTGTTTTTGTTGACATCTTTATGAGGCTGCAGGTTGTGCGCGCTGTCGAATCCATACGACAGCTCTGGAAACAGTTGCAGTGACGATTTTCTGAGAGGGCACTAGATGGAGTTTTTCTGATACAAATTTCTTTCTGAGGTCCAACAACGGCACTGTGTAGTGGGTATACGAAGCTATGCGTGCTTCACTGGAAAACACATTTTCGGTGACGATTTCGCTTACTCTCGGGGCTAGCGACCTTAGTTTTTTCGTTTTTTGTTGGGCATGAATACTCTTTTGTGAGGACAGATCTATCTGCTTAATAAGACAACATTGCTCTGTGTGCGATGTCACCATGCATGCAGTCAGTCCTGCTTGATAATACTCAATTTATGGTTGACGACTTTCCCTGAGTTGGCAAACGACTCCCTAGTTTTTGTGATGTACTCTCTTTATGGAGGCATTGTGCAGGGCAGTGCGCAGCTGTCGAATCCATGCGACAGCTCTAGACACAGTTTGCTATGTGTTTACTACTAGGTGACGCAATTTCTGAGCGTGGCAATGATGGAGTTTTTCCTTGTACACTTTCTGACGTCAAGCAACTATTTTTGTGGGTATAACGAAGCGCCATGCGTGATCACTTTTGGAAAAACATATTTTTCGCTGACGATTTTCTTTACGGGGCAGCGACGCCTTAGCTGTTTGTCGCTGAACTCTTTCTGAGGACAACATTGCTTGTGTGCGAGGTCACAGTGCATGCATTCTCTCTTGAAACTATTTAGGTGACGCTTTCTGAGGTTGGAACGACCTGTTGTTGTTGACTATTTCATGAGTGCTTTTGCAGGGCCGATTGGGGCCGTCGAATTCATTACTAACATCTCTAGAAACTGTTGCGGTGACGATATCTGGGAGCGGGCACTGTTGGAGATTTCCATTATGACACTTTCTGTCGGTCAAACTAAGGCTAGTTTTCATGTTGCTTGTGTGGGTATTACGAAGCCATGCGTGATCTCCACTGAGAAAAACAATTTCGGATTGTGTTACGATATTCTAAGCGGGCAGCGGATTAGTTTTTTGTTGGACTCTTTATGAGTCAACAGTGCTTGTGCTGCGGCTGTCGAATCCATTGCTACATCTATTGAGAACACAATTTAGGTGAACGATTTCTGCAGTTGGAAACTGACCTGGATTTTTGTTGACTTCTTTCTGAGTCTGAGCATAGCAGAATACAAGGGGCTCTTGATGCGTCCGCTGGTCGAAGCAATATGCCAGCTCTGGAAAACAGTTGTGACGGTGACGATTTTCTAAGCGGGAGCCACTGATGGTAGTTTTTCCTGTACAACTATTCTGAGTCAACTACGGCTGTGTGGGGTAATATTTGTATACAATAGCCATGCGTGATCACTGGAAAACAATTTCGCTGACGATTTCTTACCGGGGCAGCGGACTTAGTTTTTTCGCTGACTCTTTGTAAGGACAACAGTGGTTGTGTGCGATCTCACAAATTTGCCATGTCATCATCTCTTTGATAACAATTTAGGTGACTCGCTTTCTGAGTTGGAAACGAGACCCTGTTTTTGTTGACTCTTTATGAGGCATTGCAGGGCTGTAATGCTGCTGCTGTCGGAATCCATACGACAGGCTCTTGGAAACTAGTTTGTGGTGACGATTTCCTGATGTTAAGCGGGCACTGATGGGAGTTTTTCCCTGTACAATAGTTCCTGAGATCAACAACGGCTGTTGTGGGTATATACGAAGCCATGCTCTGGTGATCACTGGAAAAATATACAATTTCGGTGACGATTTCTTACGTCGGCAGCGAGACTGTAGTTTTCGCTGACTCTTTGTTGGAGACAAACATTGCTTGATGCTGCTCGCTGATGTCAAATGCATGCATCATCTCCTTCTTTGAAATAACAATTTAGGTGACGCTTTCTGAGTTGGCAAACGACCCTGTTTTTGTTGACTCTTTATGAGGCTGCCAGGGTCTTTTCTTTTTTTGTGCCGCGCTGTCCGATATATTATCCATGCGACAGCTCTGGAAACAGTTGCTGGCAGGTGACGATTTCTGAGCAGTGAGCAATGATGGAGATCTTCCTGTTACACTTTCTGAGTCCAACAACGGCTAGTGTAGTGGTTTACGATAAGCCATGCGTTATCACTGGAAAACAATTTTATCGCTGACGATTTCTTACCGAGGCAGCGACTTAGTTTTCGCTTGACGATCTTTCTGATAGACAACATTGGATTCTTGCTCTGTGCCGGATGCTCAGATCTCATCCATGCTATCATCTCTTGAAAACATATTTAGGTGAACGCTTTCTTGAGTTGGAAACGACCCGATGTTTTGGCGTTTGACATCGCTTTTATGAGGCCTGCAAGGGGCTATGCGCGCTGTCGAATCCATATCGACCAGCTCTGGAAACAGTTGACGGTGAATTGATTTCTGATTTGCGGGCACTGATGGAGTTTTTCCTGTACACTTTCTGAGTCAACAGAAATAGGCTTATCATATGTTCGTGGTGGTATAACGAAGAACTCCTTATGGCGTGATCACTGGATAAAAACCGCAAATTTTCTGTGACGATTTCTTACCGGGCAGCGACTTAGTTTTCGCTGACTCTTTCTGAAACAACATTGCTTGTGTGCGATGTCACATGCATGCATCATCTCTTGAAACAATTTAGGTGACGCTTTCTGAGTTGGAAACGACCCTGTTTTTGTTGACTCTTTATGAGGCTGCAGGGTCTGTGCGCGCTGTCGAATCCATGCGACAGCTCTGGAAACAGTTGCGGTGACGATTTCTGATCGGGGACTTATGGAGTTTTCCTTTACACTTTCTGAGTCAACAGGGCTGTGTGCGTATACGAAGCCATGCGTGATCACTGGAAAACAATTTCGCTGACGATTTCTTACCGGGCAGCGACTTAGTTTTCGCTGACTCTTTCTGAAACAACATGGTTGTGTGCGATGTCACAGCCATGCTTCATCTCTTGAAACAATTTAGGTGATGCTTTCTGAGTTGGAAACGACCCTGTTTTTGTTGACTCTTTATGAGGCTGCAGGGCTGTGCGCGCTGTAGAATCCATGCGACAGCTCTGGAAACAGTTGCGGTGACGATTTCTGAGCGGTCACTGATGGAGTTTTCCTGTACACTTTCTGAGTCAACAGGGGCTGTGTGGGTATACGAAGCCATGCGTGATCACTGGAAAACAATTTCGCTGACGATTTCTTACCGGGCAGCGACTTAGTTTTTCGCTGACTCTTTCTGAAACAACATTGCTTGTGTGCGATGTCACATGCATGCTTCATCTCTTGAAACAATTTAGGTGACGCTTTCTGAGTTGGAAACGACCCTGTTTTTGTTGACTCTTTATGAGGCTGCAGGGGCTGTGCGCGCTGTCGAATCCATGCGACAGCTCTGGAAACAGTTGCGGTGACAATTGTCTGCTGATGCGAGGCTCTGAAGGAGTTTTGCGTGTTACTCACTTTCTGAGTCAACAGGGCGCTGTGTGGGTATACGAAGCCATGCTCCTGTGATCAGGCGAAAACAATTTTCGCTGAAGATTTCTTACCGAATGGGCAGCGACTTAGTGTTTCTTGCTGAGACTGTCTTTCTGAGGCCTTAACATTGCTTGTGTTCGCGTTGTTCACCATGCATGCATCCTCTCTTGAAAAAATTTAGGTGACGCATTCTGAGTTGGAAAACGATCCTGTTTTGGTTTGTATCTTTATGAGGATGCAGGGTGTGCGCGCGCTCTCGTTTCGAATCCATACGACAGGCTCTGGAAACAGTTGCGGTGTGTTGGATTTCTGAGCCGATCATTGACCGAGTTTTCCTGTACACTTATCTGAGTCAACTAGGGTGAGGGGATATGTGGTAGACCAAGCCATACGTCTCACTTGGAAAACAATTTCGGTGGAGCGATTTCTTTCCGAACATTCGCAGGCAGACGACTTAGTTTCTTTTCGCTGACTCGTTTCTCGAGGACAACATTTGCTTGTGTGCGAGTTGTCACTTGCAATGCCTACATCTCTTGAAACAATTTAGGTGTCTCCTTTCTGACGTTGGAAACCGGACCCTGATTTTGTTGACTCTTTTCTGAAGTTGGTAAATCGACCCTGAATTTTTTAGTTGATCTTTATGAGGCTGCAGGGCTGTGCGCGCCGTCGAATATCCATATTTCTCGACTGCTCTGGAAAACAGTTGTCGGTGTATGATTATCTTGAGCGATCATTGATGACCGATGTTTTCCCTCCCCATGGAACACTTTTCTGCTGGTCCAACAAGGGGGCTCTGTGTGGGTAGATACAAAGCCTATACGTCATCACTTGTGATAATATAACAATTTCGGTGACGAGAATTTCTTACCGTTGGCCGCGATCTTAGTTTTCGCTGACTCTTTCTGAAGCAAACATTGCTTGTGTGCGATGTCCAACTTGCATGCATCATCTCTTGTAACAATTTAGGCGACGCTTTCTGAGTTGGATCGACCCTGATTTTGTTTGACTCTTATTTGAGGCTGCAGGGGGCTTGTGCCCGCTGTTCGTGAATCCATGGAAGACTCAATCTCTGTAACACTCCATTAGTAGCGGTGACGATTCCTGAGCGGGCATTAAAGATCGAAGGTTTTTCTTTCCACTTTCTGAGCTCAAAAGGGGACAATTTGGGGGGGTCTATACCGACAATACACTCAGAGTCCTCTCTGGAAAACAATTTCGGTGACGAGTTTCATACCGGGCAGCGGACTTAGTTTTTCGCGCTGACTCTTTCTGAGACAACATTGCATGTGTGCGCATCTTCCATGCATGCATCATCTCTTGAAAACATTTAGGTGACGCTTTCTGAGTTTGAAACGACCCTTTGTTTTGTTGACTCTGTTATGATGGCTGCATACGGTTTGTAGCGCGCAGTCGATAATGCATACGACAGCTCTGGATATACAGTTGCGATTTATTCATTACCTTTGGTGTGCGCCGATTTCACTGAGGGCGTCACTGGATGGAGTTCTCCTGTACACTTTCTGTGTCAACAACTAGTGGGTGTGTGGGTATACGAAGCCATGCGTGATCACTGGAACAAAATTTCCTCCTCACTGATAGATTTCTTACCGACGGCAAACTCCAACTTAGTTTTCGCGTGAATTCTTTCTGAGACAACCTTGCTTGTGTGCGATGTCACATGATGCTAATTCCATCTATTGAAAACAAGATTTAGTGTGATGCTCTTCTTGAGTTGGGGAAACGACCCTGATTTTGTTGACTCTTTATGACGGCATGTAGGGCTTCTGTGGCGCGCGCGCTAGTTCCGTTTCCATACGACAGACTTCTGGAAACAGTTGCTATGTGGGTGACGATTTCTGAGCGATGTCACTGATGTCGAGTTTTTTCCTGTACCCACTTTCTGAGTCAAAAGGTGGCT
The DNA here is from genome assembly GCA_029228515.1 of Populus alba x Populus x berolinensis. Classification (NCBI taxonomy): domain Eukaryota; kingdom Viridiplantae; phylum Streptophyta; class Magnoliopsida; order Malpighiales; family Salicaceae; genus Populus; species Populus alba x Populus x berolinensis. The sequence continues at coordinate 5,652 of JAQIZT010000228.1, read as the reverse complement.
GTGTGGGGTTTATACCAAAGCCTTACGTCATCACTGGAAAACAATTTCTAAGGTGACGAATTTATTTACCGTAGGCAGCGAACTTAGTTTTCGCTGATCTCTTTCTGAGACAACATTGCTGGTGTGCGATGTATACATGCATGCATCATCTCTGTGAAACATTTTAGTGCTTTGTACACTTTCTGAGTTTGGATACGATCATGTTTTGTTTGACATCTTTTATGAGGCTGTGGGTTGTGCGCGCTCGACGAATCCATACGACAGCTCTGGAAACAGTTTTGGCAGGTGTACGGATTTCTGAGCGGGCACTAATGTGAGTTTTTCCTGTACACTTTTTGACGTCAACAGGGGCTTTTTTAGGGTATGTGTGGGTAGTATACCAGAAGCCCATACGTCATCACTGGAAAACAATTTCGGTGCGATTTCTTACGGTGATGATCGGCAAGCGACTTAGTTTTCTGCTGACTCTTTTCTGAGACAACTTTGCTTGTGCGCGATGTCACTTGCATGGATACTCTCTTCTCGCTTGTGAAAAACTCCATTTAGGTGTCGATTTTCTGAGTTGGAAAAGACCTTGTTTTTGTTGACTCTTTTAGTGAGGCTTGCAGGGGCTAGTGCGCGCGTGTCAGAATCCATGCGTACAGCTGTGCAATACAGATCAAGGTGACCAATTGTTCGAAGCGAGCAATGACCGAAGTTTTTCTTTACCTCTTTGTGAGTCAACAGGGGCTGTCAGTGGGTATACTAAGCCATACGTTCATCCTACTGGAAAAACAATTTCGGTGATGATTTCTTACCGTTTCGTTTTGCTAGCGACTTAGTTTTCGCTCTGACTCTTTCGCAGACAACATTGCTTGTGTGCGATGTCACATGCATGCATCTTCTCTTGTACAACGAGTGGAGGTGATGCGTTTTGAGTTGGAAACTGACCCTGTTTTTGTTGACTCTTTATGAGGCATATTTGTGTTCTTGCTAGTGGTTGTGCACGCCGTCGAAATTTCCATACGACAGCTATCTGGAAATTAGTGTTTGCGGTGACGGATTTCTAAGCGTGGTTACGGCTTGATGGAGTTTTCCTGTACCATTTCTGATGTAAACAGCGGGATGTGTGGGTATACGATAAAGCCATGCGTGATTAATTGGGATAATAACATATTTTCGCTGAAGAGTTCGCTTATCCTTGGGGCAGCGAAACTTAGTTTTCGACTGACTCTAGTCATAAGATACTACTATTGCTTGTGTGCGATTGTCACCATGCATGCATCATCTCTTGAAACAATTTAGGTGACGCTTTCTGAGTTGTGAAACGACCCTGTTTTTGTTGACTCTTTATGAGGCTGCAAGGGTTGTGCACGCTGTCGAATCCATTACGACAGATCTGGAAACAGTATAGCTACCAAATGGTGCTCGATTTCTAAGCGGGGCACTGATGCGAGTTTTGTCCTGTACACTTTCTACAGTCAACAGCGCTTGTGTGGTGGGTATCCGATGCGCGATTGATTGTGATCAATGGGAAGAACAATTTTTCGACTGACGATAGTTCTTAACTATGGCAGCGACATCTTAGTTTTTCGCTAGACTCTTAACTAAGTCAACATTGCTTGTGTTTCGATGTCACAAATGATTGAATACATATCTTGAAAAACAATTTAGGTGTACGACTTTCTGAGTTGGGAAAACGACCATGTATTTTGTTGACTCTTTATGAGGCTCTGCAAGGGGTAGTGCCGCAGCATGTCGATTCCATGCGATCAGCTTATGCACACGCAGTCAAGGATTGACAAACTGTTGTTACATATATCGCGGAAGCCAATGGACGAGTGTTTCCTGTTACACGTTTTCTGAGTCAACAGGGGCTTGTGTGGTTATACAAACCCCATACGTCATCACTGGAAAACAATTTCGCGGTGACGATTTCTTACCGGGCAGCGACTTAGTTTTCGCTGACTCTTTCTAAGACAACATTGCTTGTGTGCGATGTCACATGCATGCATCATCTCTTGAAACAATTTAGGTGACGCTTTCTGAGTTGGAAACGACCCTGTTTTTGTTGACTCTTTATGAGGCTGCAGGGCTGTGCGCGCTGTCGAATCCATGCGACAGCTCTGCAAACAGTCAAGGTGACATTTCTGAGCGGGCAATGACCGAGTTTTCCTTACACTTTCTGAGTCAACAGGGGCTGTGTGGGTATACGAAAGCCATACGTCATCACTGGAAAACAATTTCGGTGATGATTTCTTACCGGGCAGCGACTTAGTTTTCGCTGACTCTTTCTAAGACAACATTGCTTGTGTGCGATGTCACATGCATGCATCATCTCTTGAAACAATTTAGGTGACGCTTTCTGAGTTGGAAACGACCCTGTTTTTGTTGACTCTTTATGAGGCTGCAGGGCTGTGCGCGCTGTCGAATCCATACGACAGCTCTGGAAACAGTTGCGGTGACGATTTCTGAGCGGGCACTGATGGAGTTTTCCTGTACACTTTCTGAGTCAACAGGGGCTGTGTGGTATACGAAGCCATGCGTGATCACTGGAAAACAATTTCGGTGACGATTTCTTACCGGGCAGCGACTTAGTTTTCGCTGACTCTTTCTGAAACAACATTGGTTGTGTGCGATGTCACATGCATGCTTCATCTCTTGAAACAATTTAGGTGATGCTTTCTGAGTTGGAAACGACCCTGTTTTTGTTGACTCTTTATGAGGCTGCAGGGCTGTGCGCGCTGTCGAATCCATGCGACAGCTCTGGAAACAGTTGCGGTGACGATTTCTGAGCGGGCACTGATGAGTTTTCTTGTACACTTTCTGAGTCAACAGGGGCTGTGTGGGTATACGAAGCCATGCGTGATCACTGGAAAACAATTTCGGTGACGATTTCTTACCGGGCAGCGACTTAGTTTTCGCTGACTCTTTCTGAGACAACATTGCTTGTGTGCGATGTCACATGCATGCATCATCTCTTGAAACAATTTAGGTGATGCTTTCTGAGTTGGAAACGACCCTGTTTTTGTTGACTCTTTATGAGGCTGCAGGGCTGTGCGCGCTGTCGAATCCATACGACAGCTCTGGAAACAGTTGCGGTGACGATTTCTGAGCGGGCACTGATGGAGTTTTCCTGTACACTTTCTGAGTCAACAGAGGCTGTGTGGGTATACGAAGCCATGCGTGATCACTGGAAAACAATTTCGGTGACGATTTCTTACCGGCAGCGACTTAGTTTTCGCTGACTCTTTCTAAGACAACATTGCTTGTGTGCGATGTCACATGCATGCATCATCTCTTGAAACAATTTAGGTGACGCTTTCTGAGTTGGAAACGACCCTGTTTTTGTTGACTCTTTATGAGGCTGCAGGCTGTGCGCGCTGTCGAATCCATGCGACAGCTCTGGAAACAGTTGCGGTGACGATTTCTGAGCGGGCAATGACCGAGTTTTCCTTTACACTTTCTGAGTCAACAGGGGCTGTGTGGGTATACAAAGCCATGCGTGATCACTGGAAAACAATTTCGGTGACGATTTCTTACCGGGCAGCGACTTAGTTTTCGCTGACTCTTTCTGAGACAACATTGGTTGTGTGCGATGTCACATGCATGCATCATCTCTTGAAACAATTTAGGTGATGCTTTCTGAGTTGGAAACGACCCTGTTTTTGTTGACTCTTTATGAGGCTGCAGGGGCTGTGCGCGCTGTCGAATCCATGCGACAGCTCTGGAAACAGTTGCGGTGACGATTTCTGAGCGGGCACTGATGGAGTTTTCCTGTACACTTTCTGAGTCAACAGGGGCTGTGTGGGTATACGAAGCCATGCGTGATCACTGGAAAACAATTTCGGTGACGATTTCTTACCGGCAGCGACTTAGTTTTCGCTGACTCTTTCTGAAACAACAGTGGTTGTGTGCGATCTCACATCCATGCTTCATCTCTTGAAACAATTGAGGTGATGCTTTCTGAGTTGGAAACGACCCTGTTTTTGTTGACTCTTTATGAGGCTGCAGGGCTATGCGCGCTGTCGAATCCATACGACAGCTCTGGAAACAGTTGCGGTGACGATTTCTGAGCGGGCACTGATGGAGTTTTCCTGTACACTTTCTGAGTCAACACGGCTGTGTGGGTATACGAAGCCATGCGTGATCACTGGAAAACAATTTCGGTGACGATTTCTTACCGGGCAGCGACTTAGTTTTCGCTGACTCTTTCTGAGACAACATTGCTTGTGTGCGATGTCACATGCATGCATCATCTCTTGAAACAATTTAGGTGACGCTTTCTGAGTTGGAAACGACCCTGTTTTTGTTGACTCTTTATAAGGCTGTGCGCGCTGTCGAATCCATGCGACAGCTCTGGAAACAGTTGCGTGACGATTTCTGAGCGGGCACTGATGGAGTTTTCCTGTACACTTTCTGAGTCAACAGGGGCTGTGTGGGTATACGAAGCCATGCGTGATCACTGGAAAACAATTTCGGTGACGATTTCTTACCGGGCAGCGACTTAGTTTTCGCTGACTCTTTCTGAAACAACATTGCTTGTGTGCGATGTCACATGCATGCATCATCTCTTGAAACAATTTAGGTGACGCTTTCTGAGTTGGAAACGACCCTGTTTTTGTTGACTCTTTATGAGGCTGCAGGGGCTGTGCGCGCTGTCGAATCCATGCGACAGCTCTGGAAACAGTTGCGGTGACGATTTCTGAGCGGGCAATGACCGAGTTTTCCTTTACACTTTCTGAGTCAACAGGGGCTGTGTGGGTATACGAAGCCATGCGTGATCACTGGAAAACAATTTCGGTGACGATTTCTTACCGGGCAGCGACTTAGTTTTCGCTGACTCTTTCTGAAACAACATTGGTTGTGTGCGATGTCACATCCATGCATCATCTCTTGAAACAATTTAGGTGATGCTTTCTGAGTTGGAAACGACCCTGTTTTTGTTGACTCTTTATGAGGCTGCAGGGCTGTGCGCTGTCGAATCCATACGACAGCTCTGGAAACAGTTGCGGTGACGATTTCTGAGCGGGCACTGATGGAGTTTTCCTGTACACTTTCTGAGTCAACAGAGGCTGTGTGGGTATACGAAGCCATGCGTGATCACTGGAAAACAATTTCGGTGACGATTTCTTACCGGGCAGCGACTTAGTTTTCGCTGACTCTTTCTAAGACAACATTGCTTGTGTGCGATGTCACATGCATGCATCATCTCTTGAAACAATTTAGGTGACGCTTTCTGAGTTGGAAACGACCCTGTTTTTGTTGACTCTTTATGAGGCTGCAGGGCTTTGCGCGCTGTCGAATCCATGCGACAGCTCTGGAAACAGTTGCGGTGACGATTTCTGAGCGGGCAATGACCGAGTTTTCCTTTACACTTTCTGAGTCAACAGGGCTGTGTGGGTATACGAAGCCATGCGTGATCACTGGAAAACAATTTCGGTGACGATTTCTTACCGGCAGCGACTTAGTTTTCGCTGACTCTTTCTGAGACAACATTGCTTGTGTGCGATGTCACATGCATGCATCATCTCTTGAAACAATTTAGGTGACGCTTTCTGAGTTGGAAACGACCCTGTTTTTGTTGACTCTTTATGAGGCTGCAGGGGCTGTGCGCGCTGTCGAATCCATGCGACAGCTCTGGAAACAGTTGCGTGACGATTTCTGAGCGGG
>JAQIZT010000227.1:17500-25000 GCA_029228515.1 Populus alba x Populus x berolinensis | reverse complement strand
CCAGGCCAGGCAGGAAAATTCGTCAAGGGGATGCGCTGACGAAGCAGGGGCTGTTCAGACACAGCGGGCAGTGCTGGAATCGGCAGCGCCGACGAAATCGGCGAAGTCGGCAGAATCGGCAGCCGGTGCTGGCGATGAGTCTGGACTGTTTATAGTCCTAGGCGTGACGAAAAAGACTGGGGGCCTAGGCACGCGCTGGGGCAGCGGCAGCGATGCCCACAGCGGGGAAAAATCGGCAGCGCAGATTTTTTGACGAACATGGGCTGGACGCTGGGCTGTCCAGGCCAGGCAGGAAAATTCGTCAAGGGGATGCGCTGACGAAGCAGGGGCTGTTCAGACACAGCGGGCAGTGCTGGAATCGGCAGCGCCGACGAAATCGGCGAAGTCGGCAGAATCGGCAGCCGGTGCTGGCGATGAGTCTGGACTGTTTATAGTCCTAGGCGTGACGAAAAAGACTGGGGGCCTAGGCACGCGCTGGGGCAGCGGCAGCGATGCCCACAGCGGGAAAAATCGGCAGCGCAGATTTTTTGACGAACATGGGCTGGACGCTGGGCTGTCCAGGCCAGGCAGGAAAATTCGTCAAGGGGATGCGCTGACGAAGCAGGGGCTGTTCAGACACAGCGGGCAGTGCTGGAATCGGCAGCGCCGACGAAATCGGCGAAGTCGGCAGAATCGGCAGCCGGTGCTGGCGATGAGTCCGGACTGTTTATAGTCCTAGGCGTGACGAAAAAGACTGGGGGCCTAGGCACGCGCTGGGGCAGCGGCAGCGATGCCCACAGCGGGAAAAATCGGCAGCGCAGATTTTTTGACGAACATGGGCTGGACGCTGGGCTGTCCAGGCCAGGCAGGAAAATTCGTCAAGGGGATGCGCTGACGAAGCAGGGGCTGTTCAGACACAGCGGGCAGTGCTGGAATCGGCAGCGCCGACGAAATCGGCAAAGTCGGCAGAATCGGCAGCCGGTGCTGGCGATGAGTCTGGACTGTTTATAGTCCTAGGCGTGACGAAAAAGACTGGGGGCCTAGGCACGCGCTGGGGCAGCGGCAGCGATGCCCACAGCGGGAAAAATCGGCAGCGCAGATTTTTTGACGAACATGGGCTGGACGCTGGGCTGTCCAGGCCAGGCAGGAAAATTCGTCAAGGGGATGCGCTGACGAAGTCAGGGGCTGTTCAGACACAGCGGGCAGTGCTGGAATCGGCAGCGCCGACGAAATCCGGCGAAGTCGGCAGAAATCGGCAGCCGGTGCTTGGCGATGAGTCCGGACTGTTTATAGTCCTAGGGCGTGACGAAACGGACTGGGGGCCTAGGCACACGCTGGGGCAGGGGGCAGCAATTGGCAGCGATGCCAACAGTGAGGAAAAATCGGCCAGCGCGTGGACCCAGGGGCGTTGCGGATTTTGTGCAGCTGGAGGCCCGTCGTTGGGGAAAATCGGCAGCCGCAGATTTGGTGACGAAACACGGGCTGGACGCTGGGCTTGTCCAGGCCAGGGCAGGAAAATTCGTCGATGGGGAACGCGCTGACGAAACAGGGGCTGTTCAGACACAGCAGGCAGTGTTGGCATCGGCAGCGCGTTTTCACGAAACGAGGGGCTGTTCAGACAAAATCGGCAACGTCGGAAAAATCTCGACAGCGCGGATTTGTGCAGCAGGAGGCCCTATCAGCTGGCTGCCCGCAACGAGTCATTCAATTCTCTGCCCTTATAAACATAACTCCCGATGTGTTGTTCGCTATCTTGGAAGACGAGATCTCTTCCTCCCCGCGTCGGCCTGGGTGCGAGTACCCGGCGGCGTCGTTCAAATCACAGCCATATCGGCTACAACTGCTGATGGGGGGGATTAGAGGCCTGCCATGGTGGTGAGGGCGAGGCCAAGACCGTGAAAGGCAAGAGTTTTCCCGGGGCTCCTCTCGCTCGGCCGCGCATGCGCGCTGAGGTTTTCCCGTATCCCGCCAAGGAAAACGTCGTGCTTTCCACTTGAAACCACTCCAGTAAAATCAGCCATATTTTTAGTGAGGCTTGCCAGCCGAATTTTGGGGTCATTCCGGGCCGGTTCCTATTTTTGCGTATTTCCTTGATTTTCAATGGTAGGAAAATAAAAAAAAAAAAAAATACTTCCCGACCTCGAAAAAAAATCTGGGAAAATTTATAAGGGGGGATTGGATTTTTTGCCAACCTATGTGCAAAATTTCAGCTCAAAATACCAGAAAATGAATTTTTTAGAGGTGGGAGGGTGACAGCTGGGACCTAGTAGTGTCTACCCCTGCCAGAGCTGCCAATAACACTTATAGTCCTTTAGGGGGGTGGGCCATGGGGCGCGCTGGCTGGCGCCCATAGGCCTGCCGCGGGGGGTCTGCTGCTACGCTCGGACTAACGTTGGGGGCCTCACGGCCCGAAAGTAACGCAGCCATCGATGACCCGTTTTCCGGCCGGCGACGGACCGATTCCGACCACCGCCCTCTAAAAATCACACGCTGCGCGCTTGCGCGCGCGCTCCGCCCGCGCCCGCGCTGGGCGGCTGGGGGCTGGGGCGCTGGGGCCTGTGGGGCGCTGGGGCCTGGGGGCCTGAGGCCTGAGGGGCATGGGGCATTGGGGGCTCCTTGGGCTCTTGGGCGATTGGGCTCTAGCGCTGCGCGCGCGGCAGTGGTTCCCATGCCGCAGAGCTGCGCAAGCGGGGCTGCCGCCGGGGACAGCCCCTGCTGCCTTGCTATCTTACCCGCGGGGGGGCTGCCTTCGGGCCCTGGCCCCCTGCGCTCTTGCCTGCCCCCCGCGCGGGTGAGGCTAGGCACACGCTGGTGGCAGCTACAGCGGCAAGCGATAAAAAACAGTGGGAAAAATCGGCAGCGCGGTAAATTGCCGCTGGAGGCCCGTCGCGGTAAAATCGGACAGCGCAAGATTTGTTGACGGAAAACGGGACTGGACGCTGGGCTGGCCAGGCCCCTGCGCAGGAAAATTCGTCTAGGGCGGTAGGCCTCACGGCATCGGGGGACTGACGCGGGGACAGCCAACTGCTGGCTTGTTATCTTGCCCGCGGGGGGGCTTGCCGTCGGGGCCCGGGGCAGCGGCAGCGAAGCCAGCGGGGGGAAAATATCGGCAGCGCGGACAGCCCCTGCTGGCTTGCTATCTTGCCCGCCGGGTGGGCTGCCTTCGGGCCCGGGGCAGCTGGGGCCAGCGATGCCAGCGGTGGGAAATATCGGGCAGCGCGGACAGCCCCTGCTGGCTTGCTATCTTGCCCGCGGGGGCCGGGGCTGCCTTCGGGCCCGGTGGGCTCCGCGGCAGCGCTGCCAGCGGTGGGAAATATCGGCAGCGCGGGACAGCCCCTGCTGGCTTGCTATCTTGCCCGCGGGGGGGCTGCCCTTCGGGCTCCGGGGCAGCCGGCAGCGATGCCAGCGGTGGGAAATATTCGGCAGCGCGGACAGCCCCTGCTGGCTTGCTATCTTGCCCGCGGGGGGGCTGCCTTCGGGCCCGTGGCTGCGGCAGCGATGCCATCGGTGGGAAATATCGGCAGCGCGGACAGCCCCTGCTGGCTTGCTATTTTGCCCGCGCGGGGGGCTGCCTTCGGGGCCCGGAGGCAAGCGGCAGCGATGCCAGCGGTGGGAAATATCTGGCCAGCGCGGACAGCCCCTGCTGGCTTGCTATCTTGCCCGCGGGGTGGGGCTGCCTTCGCGGCCGTCGGCAGCGGCAGCGATGCCAGCGGTGGGAAATATCGGCAGCGCGGACAGCCCTTGCTGGCTTGCTATCCGTGCCCGCGGGGGGGATGCCTTCGGGGCCCGTGGCAGCTGGCAGCGATGCCAGCGGTGGGAAATATCTGCAGCGCGGGACCGCCCCTTGCTGGCTTGCTATCTTGCCCGCGGGGCGGGTGCCTTCGGGCCCGGGGGTAGCGGCATGCGATGCCAGCCGGTGGGAAATATCTGGCAGCGCGGACAGCCCCTGCTGGCTTGCTATCTTTGCCCGCAGGGGGGGCTGCCTTCGGGCCCCGCTGGCAGCGGCAGCGATGCCAGCGGTGGGCAATATCGGCCAGCGCGGGACAAGCCCTGCTGGGCTTGCTATCTTGCCCGCGGGGGGGCTGCCTTCGGGCCCGGGGCAGCGGCAGCGATGCCAGCGGTGGGGAAATATCGGCAGCGCGGGACAGCCCCTGCTGGCTTGCTATCTTTCCCGCGGGGGGGGGGCTGCCTTCGGGCCCGTGGCAGCGGCAGCGATGCCAGCGGTGGGAAATTTCGGCATAGAGCGCGGACAGCCCCTGCTGGCTTGCTATCTTGCCCGCTGGGGGGGCTGCCTTCGGGCCCGTTGGACAGCTATAGGCCAGCGATTGCCATCGGTGGGAAAATATCGGCAGCGCGGGAACAGCCCCTGCTGGCTTGCTATCTTAGCCCCGCGGGGGGGGCTGCCTTCGGGCCCGTGGCAGCTCGGCAGCGGAGTTTTTCTGCCAGCGGTGGGAAAATATCGGCAAGCGCGGACAGACCCTGCTGGCTTGCATATCTTGCCCGCGCGGGGGGGGCTGCCTTCGGGCCCGTGGCAGCTTGGCCAGCCGATGCCAGCGTGTGGAGAATTATCGCGCAGCGCGGAACAGCACCTGCTGGCTTGCTATCTTTGCCCAGCGGGGGGGGGGCTGCCTTCGGTGGGCCCGTTGGGCAGCGGGCAGCGGATGCCAGCGGTGGGAAATATCGGACCCAGCGGCGGCACAGCTCCCTGCTGGCTTGCTATCTTGCCGCGGGGGGGCTGCCTTCGGGCCTCGGTGGGCAGCCCGGCAGCCGATGCCAGCGGTGGGAAATATCGGCAGCGCGGGACAGCCCCTGCTGGCTTGCTATTCTTGCCCGCGGGGGGGACTGCCTTCGGGCCCGTGGCAGCCATTCACGGGCAGCGATGCCAGCGGTGGAGAAATATCTGGCAGCGGCGGGACAAGCCCCTGCTGGCTTGCTATCTTGGCCCGCGGGGGGGCTGCCTTCGGGGCCCGGTGGCAGGGCGCACTGGCAGCGATGCCAGCATGGTGCGGAAAATATCGGCCCAGCGCGGTACAGCCCCCTGCTGGCTTGCTATCTTGCCCGCGGGGGGGCTGCCTTCGGGCCCGTGGCGATAAGCGGGCAGCGATGCCAGCGTGTGCGGAAATATCGGCAGCGCGGACAGCCCCTTTGCATGGCTTGCTATCTTGCCCGTCGGGCGGGGTTGCACTTCGGGGGCCCGGTTAGGCAGCTGCGCTCTCTGCCTGCCCTCCGCGCTGGTGAGAGGGCTAGGCGCTGCTGGGGCCAGCCCGACGTCGCCTGGCCGCGCAATTATTTGCGCGCTGCCGGTTTTCTCGCATCCCGCCAAGAAAACGGTCGTGCGGTTGCCACATGAAACCAATCCAGTAAAACTTTTCAGCCATATTTTTGTGATGGCTGCCATGCCAAATTTGGGGTCATTCCGGCGACCGGTTCCTATATTTTTTGCGTATTTCCTTGTTTTAATTTCTTAATGGTAGGAAAATAAAATAAAATACTTCCCGACCTCGAAATAAATCTGAGGAAAATTTATATGTAAGTTGGATTGGATTTTGTTGCCAGCCTATGTGCAAAATTTCAGCTCAAAATACCAAGTAATGAATTTTTTAGAGGGGGGGGTTGACAGCTGGGACCTAGTAGTGTCTACCCTGCCCAAGAGCTGCCAATAACACTTATAGCTCTTTAGGGGGGTTGCCCCTGACTGGCCATTGGGGCGCGCTGGCTGGCGCCCATAGGCCTGCCGCTGGCGGGATTTCGTGAGCAGAGGGACTGCTGCTATACTCGGACTAACGTGGGGTGGCCTTCATGGCCCGAAGTAACGCCGCCATCGATGACGGTTTTCCGGCCGGCGACGATACCTCCGGATTCGGCCACCGTCCCTTGTTGACCCAGCTCCAAGCCGTTGGGCGCGTTGGGGTCTGCTTATCCGCGGCTGCGGGCCGCGCTACGCACTCTGAGTTTGCCTAGCGCTCGTGCCAACCAATAGGCAGCCCCAACGCGCCCAACGGTCTTGGCTGCGAGTCGTTCACGACTCACGGCCACCGTCCCGGGGACCCGCTCCAAGCCGTTGGGCGCGTTGGGGCTGCTTATCCGCGGCACGTGGGCGTGGGGGCCTTAACAAGCCGCGCTCGTTCCAAGGTGCTGGCTAGCCGACGCAGCGCCTCTCAGCCTTGCCGCGACGTCCCTATGGTGGGCGGTGGACCGGGAAAATCCCTTCCCGTCCACACCGCTCCAAGCCGTTGGGCGCGTTGGGTGGGGGGCTGCTTATCCGCAATCGGTGTCCTCTGGGCGTCGGGGCCTTAACAGGATTCCCCTCGTGCCAAGGTGCCTGGCAGCCCCAACGCGCCCAACGGGGGGGGACTTGGGCGCTACGCTAACGGACGACGTCCCGATTCCGGCCACCGACTGCCGTGACCCGACTCCAAGCCGTTGGGCGCGTTGGGGCTCTCGCTTATCCGCTGGTCTCGGGTCTGTGGGGCCTTAACAGGGAATTTTTTTCCCCTCGTGACCAAGGTGCTGGCAGCCCCAACCGCGACCCAACGGCTTGGCGTGACCGTCACTCGGCAGCGGTGGCCGCTTGCCTGTGCTCGCAAAGCTGGAGGCCTAGGGCCGACTGTGTCTGGTGCGGGACCGCCGAGCTTGGGGATTGCGAGGAAGAGCTGTACGCGACGTTGTGGGCGGTGCTGCATTCAGGTTGCGGCGCTCCTGCACCAAGGTGCTGGGCTTCTCCTCGCCATCCCCAAGCTCCTGCGCGATGTGCCCGCTGCCGAGGCCTGGCCTCCGTCTTCCGAGCTGAGGCAGATGGCCCCCCGAATGGATTGTCCACGTTGCTCCCCCCGCGGCCTGTCCCTTCGAGATCCGCCGCGTCCCCCGCGGCTTGTTGCGTGTCCCTTCGAAGATCCCCCGCGTCCCCCGCGGCTTGGTTGCTTGTCCCTTCGAGATCCTTCGCGTCCACCCAGCGGCGTGTTGCTTGTCCCTTCGAGGATCCTTTCGCGTTCCAGCGGTGCGGGCACGATCTCTCTCGGGTGTTTCCACTTGCCCCTCGTGGCCGTGGTATCGCTCGTCGGGGATTGTTTGTTCGCGTTGTACGCCAGAGTCGCACGAGCTGGTAATTGGGCTACCTTCCTTGTCGGCAGGCTCCGTGCTTGCTGCACCGAAACAGTCGTGCTGCTGCCCCCATCACTCTCGGCCCAATGTCCTGGGTGCCTTGCGGCGAGGCGGGGTTCCTGTGCTGCGTTACCCACTTCGGTGGAATTTGAATGTGAATGCTGTCCCTCTCCGCCGCGCGCCTCCCTGGTGGGCGCGGGAGCGAACCTAGAAAACAGCGGCGCCCGTGTTCCAGTCGAGCGGAATCCCGCCGAACTGGCCCACGTGAGCTGGTCGCTCGATGCTTTCGGATGCGGAATTGCGATGCCGGCGCGGGGGCCTCCGCCCCTGCGACCGTCCCGTTCGAGCCGCTCGTGCTCATATAAGAACGGACTTCCTCGCCAGTCTCGGCCCCTAGTCTCTTCGGCGTCGGGAGATTCG
>JAQIZT010000227.1:5000-10000 GCA_029228515.1 Populus alba x Populus x berolinensis | reverse complement strand
ATTCGTCAAGGGGATGCGCTGACGAAGCAGGGGCTGTTCAGACACAGCGGGCAGTGCTGGAATCGGCAGCGCCGACGAAATCGGCAAAGTCGGCAGAATCGGCAGCGGTGCTGGCGATGAGTCTGGACTGTTTATAGTCCTAGGCGTGACGAAAAGACTGGGGGCCTAGGCACGCGCTGGGGCAGCGGCAGCGATGCCCACAGCGGGAAAAATCGGCAGCGCAGATTTTTTGACGAACATGGGCTGGACGCTGGGCTGTCCAGGCCAGGCAGGAAAATTCGTCAAGGGGATGCGCTGACGAAGCAGGGGCTGTTCAGACAGCGGGCAGTGCTGGAATCGGCAGCGCCGACGAAATCGGCAAAGTCGGCAGAATCGGCAGCCGGTGCTGGCGATGAGTCTGGACTGTTTATAGTCCTAGGCGTGACGAAAAAGACTGGGGGCCTAGGCACGCGCTGGGGCAGCGGCAGCGATGCCCACAGCGGGAAAAATCGGCAGCGCAGATTTTTTGACGAACATGGGCTGGACGCTGGGCTGTCCAGGCCAGGCAGGAAAATTCGTCAAGGGGATGCGCTGACGAAGCAGGGGCTGTTCAGACACAGCGGGCAGTGCTGGAATCGGCAGCGCCGACGAAATCGGCGAAGTCGGCAGAATCGGCAGCCGGTGCTGGCGATGAGTCCGGACTGTTTATAGTCCTAGGCGTGACGAAAACGACTGGGGGCCTAGGCACACGCTGGGGCAGGGGCAGCGGCAGCGATGCCAACAGTGGGAAAAATCGGCAGCGCGGATTTGTGCAGCTGGAGGCCCGTCGGGGAAAATCGGCAGCGCAGATTTGGTGACGAACACGGGCTGGACGCTGGGCTGTCCAGGCCAGGCAGGAAAATTCGTCGAGGGGACGCGCTGACGAAACAGGGGCTGTTCAGACACAGCAGGCAGTGTTGGAATCGGCAGCGCGGACGAACGAGGGGCTGTTCAGACAAATCGGCAACGTCGGAAAAATCGGCAGCGCGGATTTGTGCAGCTGGAGGCCCTATCAGCTGGCTGCCCGCAACGAGTCATTCAATTCTCTGCCCTATCAACATAACTCCCGATGTGTTGTTCGCTATCTTGGAAGAAGAGATCTCTTCCTCCCCGCGTCGGCCGGGTGCGATTACCCGGCGGCGTCGTTCAAATCACTGCCCTATCGGCTACAACTGCTGATGGGGGGGATTAGAGGCCTGCCATGGTGGTGAGGGGAGGCCAAGACCGTGAAAGCAAGAGTTTTCCCGGGGCTCCTCCGCTGGCCGCGCATGCGCGCTGCCGGTTTTCCCGCATCCCGCCAAGAAAACGTCGTGCTTTCCACGTGAAACCAATCCAGTAAAATCAGCCATATTTTTGTGAGGCTGCCAGCCGAATTTGGGGTCATTCCGGGCCGGTTCCTATTTTTGCGTATTTCCTTGATTTTCAATGGTAGGAAAATAAAAAAAAATACTTCCCGACCTCGAAAAAATCTGGGAAAATTTATAAAGGTGGATTGGATTTTTGCCAACCTATGTGCAAAATTTCAGCTCAAAATACCAAGAAATGAATTTTTTAGAGGGGGGGTGACAGCTGGGACCTAGTAGTGTCTACCCCTGCCAGAGCTGCAATAACACTTATAGCTCTTTAGGGGGGTGGCCATGGGGCGCGCTGGCTGGCGCCCATAGGCCTGCCGCGGGGGCTGCTGCTACGCTCGGACTAACGTGGGGGGCCTCACGGCCCGAAGTAACGCCGCCATCGATGACCCGTTTTCCGGCCGGCGACGACCCGATTCCGACCACCGCCCTATAAAAATCACACGCGCGCGCTGCGCCGCGCGCGCCCGCCCGCCCGCGCTGGGCGCTGGGGCGCTGGGGCGCTGGGGGCCTGGGGCGCTGGGGCCTGGGGGCCTGGGGCCTGAGGGCCTGGGGCCCTTGGGGGCCCTTGGGCTCTTGGGCGATTGGGCGCGCGCGCTGCGCGCGGCAGTGGTTCCCCTGCCGCGCTGCGCAACGGGGGCTGACGCGGGGACAGCCCCTGCTGCCTTGCTATCTTACCCGCGGGGGGGCTGCCTTCGGGCCCTGGCCCCTGCGCTCTTGCCTGCCCCCCGCGCGGGTGAGGCTAGGCACACGCTGGGGCAGCGGCAGCGATAACAACAGTGGAAAAATCGGCAGCGCGGTAAATGCCGCTGGAGGCCGTCGCGGAAAATCGGCAGCGCAGATTTGTTGACGAACACGGGCTGGACGCTGGGCTGGCCAGGCCTGGCAGGAAAATTCGTCTAGGGGGTAGGCTCACGGCAACGGGGGCTGACGCGGGGACAGCCCCTGCTGGCTTGCTATCTTGCCGCGGGGGGGCTGCCGTCGGGCCCGGGGCAGCGGCAGCGATGCCAGCGGTGGGAAATATCGGCAGCGCGGACAGCCCTGCTGGCTTGCTATCTTGCCCGCGGGGGGGCTGCCTTCGGGCCGGGGCAGCGGCAGCGATGCCAGCGGTGGGAAATATCGGCAGCGCGGACAGCCCCTGCTGGCTTGCTATCTTGCCCGCGGGGGGGCTGCCTTCGGGCCCGGGGCAGCGGCAGCGATGCCAGCGGTGGGAAATATCGGCAGCGCGGACAGCCCCTGCTGGCTTGCTATCTTGCCCGCGGGGGGGCTGCCTTCGGGCCCGTGGCAGCGGCAGCGATGCCAGCGGTGGGAAATATCGGCAGCGCGGACAGCCCCTGCTGGCTTGCTATCTTGCCCGCGGGGGGGCTGCCTTCGGGCCCGTGGCAGCGGCAGCGATGCCAGCGGTGGGAAATATCGGCAGCAGCGCGGACAGCCCCTGCTGGCTTGCTATCTTGCCCGCGGGGGGGCTGCCTTCGGGCCCGTGGCAGCGGCAGCGATGCCAGCGGTGGGAAATATCGGCAGCGCGGACAGCCCCTGCTGGCTTGCTATCTTGCCCGCGGGGGGGCTGCCTTCGGGCCCGTGGCAGCGGCAGCGATGCCAGCGGTGGGAAATATCGGCAGCGCGGACAGCCCCTGCTGGCTTGCTATCTTGCCCGCGGGGGGCTGCCTTCGGGCCCGGGGCAGCGGCAGCGATGCCAGCGGTGGGAAATATCGGCAGCGCGGACAGCCCCTGCTGGCTTGCTATCTTGCCCGCGGGGGGGCTGCCTTCGGGCCCGTGGCAGCGGCAGCGATGCCAGCGGTGGGAAATATCGGCAGCGCGGACAGCCCCTGCTGGCTTGCTATCTTGCCCGCGGGGGGGCTGCCTTCGGGCCCGTGGCAGCGGCAGCGATGCCAGCGGTGGGAAATATCGGCAGCGCGGACAGCCCTGCTGGCTTGCTATCTTGCCCGCGGGGGGGCTGCCTTCGGGCCCGTGGCAGGGCAGCGATGCCAGCGGTGGGAAATATCGGCAGCGCGGACAGCCCCTGCTGGCTTGCTATCTTGCCCGCGGGGGGGCTGCCTTCGGGCCCGTGGCAGCGGCAGCGATGCCAGCGGTGGGAAATATCGGCAGCGCGGACAGCCCCTGCTGGCTTGCTATCTTGCCCGCGGGGGGGCTGCCTTCGGGCCCGTGGGCAGCGGCAGCGATGCCAGCGGTGGGAAATATCGGCAGCGCGGACAGCCCCTGCTGGCTTGCTATCTTGCCCGCGGGGGGGCTGCCTTCGGGCCGGTGGCAGCGGCAGCGATGCCAGCGGTGGGAAATATCGGCAGCGCGGACAGCCCCTGCTGGCTTGCTATCTTGCCCGCGGGGGGGCTGCCTTCGGGCCCGTGGCAGCGGCAGCGATGCCAGCGGTGGGAAATATCGGCAGCGCGGACAGCCCCTGCTGGCTTGCTATCTTGCCGCGGGGGGGCTGCCTTCGGGCCCGGGGCAGCGGCAGCGATGCCAGCGGTGGGAAATATCGGCAGCGCGGACAGCCCCTGCTGGCTTGCTATCTTGCCCGCGGGGGGGCTGCCTTCGGGCCCGTGGCAGCGGCAGCGATGCCAGCGGTGGGAAATATCGGCAGCGCGGACAGCCCCTGCTGGCTTGCTATCTTGCCCGCGGGGGGGCTGCCTTCGGGCCCGGGGCAGCTGCGCTCTTGCCTGCCCCCGCGCGGGAGAGGCTAGGCGCTGCTGGGGCCAGCCCGACGTCGCTGGCCGCGCATGCGCGCTGCCGGTTTTCTCGCATCCGCCAAGAAAACGTCGTGCGTTCCACATGAAACCAATCCAGTAAAATCAGCCATATTTTTGTGAGGCTGCCAGCCAAATTTGGGGTCATTCCGGGCCGGTTCCTATTTTTGCGTATTTCCTTGATTTTTAATGGTAGGAAAATAAAATAAAATACTTCCCGACCTCGAAAAAATCTGGGAAAATTTATAAAGTTGGATTGGATTTTTGCCAGCCTATGTGCAAAAATTTCAGCTCAAAATACCAAGAAATGAATTTTTTAGAGGGGGGGTGACAGCTGGGACCTAGTAGTGTCTACCCCTGCCAGAGCTGCAATAACACTTATAGCTCTTTAGGGGGGTGACTTGGGGGCGCGCTGGCTGGCGCCCATAGGCCTGCCGCGGGGGATTTGTGGGCTGCTGCTATACTCGGACTAACGTGGGGGGCCTCATGGCCCGAAGTAACGCCGCCATCGATGACCCGTTTTCCGGCCGGCGACGACCCGATTCCGGCCACCGTCCCTGTGACCCGCTCCAAGCCGTTGGGCGCGTTGGGGCTGCTTATCCGCGGCTGCGGGCGCGCACGCACTCTGATTTGCCAGCGCTCGTGCCAACCAATAGGCAGCCCCAACGCGCCCAACGGCTTGGCGCGACGTCACGATTCCGGCCACCGTCCCCGGGACCCGCTCCAAGCCGTTGGGCGCGTTGGGGCTGCTTATCCGCGGCGTGGGCGTGGGGCCTTAACAAGCCGCGCTCGTTCCAAGGTGCTGGCAGCCGACGCGCGCCTCTCAGCTTGCCGCGACGTCCCGTGGTGGCGGTGGCCGGAATCCCTTCCCGTCACCCGCTCCAAGCCGTTGGGCGCGTTGGGGCTGCTTATCCGCGGTCTCGGGCGTGGG
>JAQIZT010000226.1:0-34181 GCA_029228515.1 Populus alba x Populus x berolinensis | reverse complement strand
GTTTTGAATCGAGTTCTAAATGGTTTTTCAAGAAAATATTTTAAAAAGTTGTGTTTAATTTTTTTTATATTTTTAGATTGTTTTAAATATGTTGATATTAACAATATTTTTTTTGAAATTTAAAAAATATTATTTTAATATATTTTCCAAACAAAAAATTACTTTAAAAAATAACCGCATTAATACTCTTAAATATTTTTCTTAGACTATGTAAAAAAACTAAATTCCTAATTTCTGTGATCCATGCACACATGAGTAACCATATCAGAAGGTGTACATAACCAACATTTGCAATACATAAATCCATTTTTAGTTTATAGAAAAAATAAATCATTTGAAAAATAATTGTTATTTTATGATGTTGGTTATTTTCATCACAAAATTAAGTTATTTATGTTAGATGTAAAATAAAAATTCGACATTATTTTCTTTTTTTTTTTTCCCCATGGGACCTCTCCTTAAATTAAATAATAATTTCATATGATTTTCATATATAATTTATTGCCGGTGAAGTTAATTTTTATAGTCCCAACCAAGGTAGAATGTCCTCATGCAAACGCAAGATAAAATAAAACTGAACCACTACAATTCCCATGTAAGGATAATCAAAACGATTATAATAATTTAATTTAGTTTAAATAAATAAATTAAATATGATATAAATCTTATAAAATAATTTAGATATTTTTCTAGTACCAGACAATCATTTTTATATCTTAAATATATCTATTATTTGATCAAGATCCTATCACCAATTTAGGATTTCAATAACCGTAAAACAATACAATTCTAAGAAAAATATTTTTGTACAAATAAACAAGGCTCTAATAACCTATTTTTTCCCTACAATTTTAACAATAAAAATAATATATATTGATTTTTTGCATAAAAAAATCAGATTTTTTTTTTGTCGAGTTCTCGGTGTCCCCAAACTAGTGCTTTCGATGAATAATTTCTTATACCCCTCTTGCATAATTAGAAGACGTAGAAAATAAACTATTTTACCACGTGCACCACAACGCTAACATCAAGTATATGAAAAGCTAATACATTTTCCATTAGAATAAACGTGGAAATAACTTTGTATGATCGAGTACTAAATGGAAACATTTGGGATAACTGTAGAGGGTAATGAATGTAAGTTTATCAAACAAAAAAAAACGGACATCCACACTTCCGAGGGAGCGAGGGAGGCGTAGATGAAAGAGCAAACAAAGGCGAGAAGCAACAATACGAGAAACAACACCAACAGCAACCTTACCTCTCCATCTCCTCCCTTCTCTTTCACCTATCACCCCGCCTCCTTACCTCGCATCTATAAACCCTAAATACAAGATCAAGCCTTAAAAGCACGCGCATTCCCTCTATCTGTCATAATAACACCAAATATGTTTCTGTAAATCGTACAAAAATCAATCCATTTAATTCTCCGTCTCTCTCACAATGGAGTCGTCATGATCGAGCTATGCGACCTACATTTCACAGAACCCTGCACAATTCGCTGACAAATTCTGACTTTGCTATGCAATCGCTGTCCACAACCGAGAATTCTCTAGGCCGGATCGCCTAGGGTTTCTCACTCATCAGATCCATGCAATCCCTTGGCGATTGTCTCGATTCCTCGTCCAGTAACCCTCGACCACACCGATAACCTTCCAAAATCACTACAATCCTCACCTTCTATCGCTTCAATTCCGATCTCGTTTCACCCTTCCTTCTGGCCACAATCATTCCCCATCGACTCGATCGCACGTCCTTTTTCACCGATTTCCTGGCGTACGTCTCAAAGTCGGCCGAATTGGATCCGGATTTCGCTGTTCCGATGTTGCCGGACTTGTTTGAGAAGTTGTCGGGGCTGGTGAACGGGAACAATTCCGGTTAGAATTGGGAGAGTTTCGGCGATTTCTAAGGGTTTTCTTGATTGCGTTAACGAAGAATTTTGTTCCAATTTTGCCGGAGGATGTAGAGAAGTTGATTACGTGTCTTTGTATATCAGTTTAACCTGCCCGTACAGGTGCCGTCGTCAACTAGTGAACGAATTGGGATGAATTCTGGAACATCACTTCGTCCACAGAGTCTTCCAAACCCCATTTGAGCAATAATGTGAATAGTCCATAATACATGGTAAGTTACAGTGCCCATAATGAGATTTCGAGTATGGTGAATGATTTGAGTCAAATGTCATTATCTTCGCGTAGAGTGCATTGACGACCAGTTTTGGCGAAATGGGAGTGGAAGTCAACGTGGAAGAGTGGATTGGAAGACAAATGAGGGGAGGGACTTGATTGGTAGTGGGTTAATTGATTAGGCAACTAGATGAGCTTCATTCGATGAAGAGAGTGTGGACGGGATTTGAGAAGCAGGAGATCGCATTCAAGTTGATTGGACATGTTTTGGATTGTGCTAGGATAGACAACAAGCTTTTGGATCATGTTAGGTTAATTGCTAAGAGGCAGCTTCAATCTCTCTCTGCATTTTTGAAGGTAAATGAGCATGCCGCGCTATCATTATCATATTATTGTTGTTTTTGTGTGTGTGGGAAAGGTTCTTAATGTGTGTTTATCGAGAGGAATATAAATGGAATACCTTGAGGAAAGGCAAGGGAAACTTAGTAGTTGCACGGGTACAAGTGTATGAATGTGCTATTAGTGGCATTCCACTGGAAATATTTAATCATTGATATTTATTGGGTATTTATTGGCTGCGTGTGAAGCTAAGCATGCGTATAAGATGAGTTGATTTTGGATTCACTGTTACATTTTAACACAAGAGGTTTCTCTCAGGAGAAACCATGGATTGGGGAACTTGTCACGGTAAAAAGGCTATGAAATAGAAAATCGGTTGATGGGTTCTCATCCTATTCATATTTGCAGTGCATATTGGGGATATAAATGTCTGGGCTAGTTTTAATTTGCGTGTATGCATGCGTGTAAGCATCATTTGTGAAGTGTGTGTGAGTGATAAATGAGTGTGCTTGTGGACCTCGTACAGTAGCAGGGAATATAAATAACAAAATTGTTTGAATTTAAGGGTATGGGGATAGGGGAAAATTGCGTTATGTTTGGCAGATACGGAAACAGGGGTACTGGAATGAACAGGGACAACTTGTTAAAAGCAAGAGTCAGTGCAAAACTTTCTGTCTATCAAGCTGCAGCCAGGATGAAAGTTTTCAAGAGTCTTGCATCTCTTGATGTGGATGGCAAGACCATCCAAGAGGTTGGTGCTTGAGACTCTGGCATTGTTGATGGATGCTGCGAGAAGCCTGTTTTGTTCTCAGTGTGGCGGAAGCTGAGAATTTGTGAAGAGCTGTTCAGCTCATTGCTTGGTGGGATTGCACAAATCACGGTAACCAGAGGAGGTCAGCCAATGCGAGTCCTGCTTATTCGCCTTAGCGCAGCTTGTGCTGGCTGCATGTGCACAGGTATGTGTTATGGATAGTTTCCAATTTTGCTTGTACAAGCATGCAACATGGTCTGTAATGTTGTTCATTCCTATTGTAACAGGCTGATACCTGGGGTGGCAGTCAGGGAGTAATGTTTGAGATAGTCAAGAAGACAAGTTGTCAGATAATTGAATCTGGCTGGACAAAGGATCGGGCTCACTTTAGACACTTTCATCTCTGGTTTGGCCTATCCAGCATACTGTGAACGAAATGATTATGATGAACAGGTTGGTTAATATTACAAGCAACAGGCTCTAATGCATTCCATAACATTGATATACAAAGTCACTGACACTTTCTCTGTGCCTGTCTGCTTGTCCAAGTTAAATATGGATGGCATATCCTTTTTCCTTTTTCTTAATTATTCTTATATTCACTATTAATGAGAACATCAAAATGAGTTCTCATCCTTTTTTTTTTTGGGTGAGATTATAAATGACAGTAACAGAAGTGTTTTGCTCGCTAGGATTATAACCACTTAATCCAATGGAAACCTTCCACGCCCTAGTTCAGTGGTTACCAATTTTTAGCGATCCCTTTTTCAAATTCATTCTCTGTTTACTAGTTGTGCTGATTTTCAGGTTGAGAAAAAGCAGTGAGTTCCTTGCTGTGCAGCTTAATGTTATTCGCTTGCTTGCTGATTTGACTGTTTCCGTTAACAGTTCTGAAGTGGTATACATGATTTCGCCACTTTTTTTATTGAAAGCTTGGAAGAGGGCGAAGCTTCAACTCCCTGGTTTATTGCGACTTCGAGTAATGGAAATCTGTCTTTGGAGCAATTTATTATCTGATATAGACATTTTAATTTGCTTGTAACTACTCGTTCATTTTTATTGGTGGCCATTTCAATTGGTAATTTACTATTTTGCATCTTAATTTGGAGGCATGTTTATCTAACTTCTTTCTCTCCTTAACTTCTTGCAGCTTCTTGATGCCGTTTCTCAGAATTGCAAGTTTAGGTTTTGAGAAAGTCATATCGTGAGACGTTTGTTCTTATGACAAGAAGTTACTTAAGTAAACTATCAAGTTGTAGGGTCTGCTGAAAGCAAAATATTGGCAGCAGAAGCCACCACAGAACGTGTTGAGGTATGCATTGTTTATAATGAATCAGTCATGTATAATGTCTTTAAGATGGTTGATGGTGGTTTATCTTATCATATTGTGGCTCACTTGTTCCATCACATTCTATGACTCTTCCTGCAGGATTTCTTCTGATTGCTAGCAGGCTTGAAAAATAAGGAAATTGCGTTAACAGACTATCGTCATCGATTGCTATCTCTGTGTTCTGATGTAGGACCAGGCTGCTGAATCTAAAAAGTGGAAGGTAAGTATCTTTTTCTTTATGTGGAATCTCATGTATTATAATTCCTACCACACAAAATATTTTCCCTCATTGCATCTGTGTTTCTGGTGTTGTTCTGCCTGGTACTCCAATTGTTGCAAGAGATGTAGCAGATTTTCTAGGCACACCCTCTGCTTGTTGCTGCGTGCTGAAATATGCCTCTGATTTTCGATCCCGTTGTGGATGTGGAACCATCACTCTTTGAAATTGGTTCCGCAACCTGTGGTTCTATTTTTGCTCTTTTTGGTCTATCACCTCCAATTTCAGAAAATTCTACAACCACAAAAGTCATTTTCAACAACACTGAACAGTCGTGGGAAGCATGGGCACAATTATGCTCTTCCAAGCAGTGGTGTGAAACCATACATGTGGAATGCAACAGTGGTCGTCTGCTGTTCAAGCGATCGATTGCTCAAGGGACTCCTCCCTAAGTAAAGTATGAATTGCAAAAGGTTTACTAAATGATTTGTTATTTACTCAATAATATTTTTCCTGTTTGCTTTGAAATAGTGCCAAATGCCATCAACTTGTTTTTTTCTTAGTTAGATTTAATTTTAATACAGTTTGCTGCAACAAATTGCTGTTCTGAAAATGCATATGATTAACCACGCTCTACTAATCAGTACTTTTTTTTTTTTTTTTTTTTTTAAATTTTGCCCCTGACAGGACACTTTAACTGAACCTATTGAAAAGATAACACAAGATTTGCATGTAAAGTAACGTTGCTAAAACATGGCTCTACAGTCACCCTGGTAGAAACAGATTAAATACAAAAAAAAAAAGTAATGTTTATTTTTGCAATTTTATAATGTGGCCACTTACAGTGACCTGAGTTTGCAAATGAATTGATCGTTTTCTGAATGGAAAAAAAAAAAAAAAAAAAAAATTGTAAATAAAGTGAAAAGTAATCATGAATTGGAACAACAATTGTCTGGATAGTGGTAGATAAACAACTCTAATGTCTTCTGACAAGAATTTAAATGATTGCAATATGATTAAGTTCTGCTTATATTGGTTTTCCATTTATTCATATAATTTATGTTTCTGGTTTTTCTTTTCTTCCTTCCTTCCTTCCCTTTTTTTATTGGCGGTATCAGGAGAGGCCCTGTGTGAATGGGTTAACTATTCAAATTAGGGATGTTGTTAGTCAGTCAGTAATTCTCTCTTCTTTCATGCATATGTTTCTTCCTTATCACCATGCCAGTTTTAAAAATAGGACTTTTGTCCTGGAAAGATGACCAATGTTTTTAATATCAACTGTACAAGAAGATCAAATTTTTGTGTGTCTTGTTAGATTGTAGTAAATCTGAGACTCGTAAGAAAATTGGGTTAAGATCATCATTTTGATGGTAAGGTGTTTAGTGTGTCCAATTTACTATATACTGTGCATTTTATGGATTAAATATAAAACCTGATAACATGAAGTGGTTTCCTTTTCACTATCAAACTAGAATCTTTTTGCTATATATGCAGTTTGCACTCTAAAGTAATTGCCTTCCTTAATATCTTAATTGATTTTGGATTGATTAAGATGTTCTGCCTTTTGAATTGTCACTGCTTTACTTTCGTTCTTAAATTATATCACTCAGACCTACTAACTATTTTTAAGAGCATTTCTTACTGGAATTTTTACACTTACGTTGAGGTATTGACATAATTGTGTATTCCAGGTTGTTAGCTCAGTAAAATGGCTCGCGAGATTAATTGGAAAACTCAATGCCCTTCACCAATCCTGGAAAGTCCCGTCGGGGCAGTGGCAATGAGAAAGCAGCTTCAAACCCAAAGTATCTGCTCTTTCAGCTGCTCTAGGTGGCAGAGTTGATAATGCAGCTATGAGCACAATTTCAGGTTTCTATAGATTTCTTAGCATGTATGTGTTGCACTTAAAATATTGTGATTCTGGTGTGTCGTTTTCACTTTATTTCATCTTTATGCATCTACTTTAGTCCATCTTGTAAAATTTTGTTGTTTAAGGACCTTATTTGGTTGAATCTACCTTGTTAACTGTTCCATGAAATATAAATTTTCAAGTCAGCTTGAATTTGGGTGACCCAATCATGTGTGTTGTTTGCACATTGGTTTTACAGGTGTTGAAGGCAACCTACCTTCTTATGCTGGTAAGCATTTATTGGGAGATAATACAGCTTCAGCAGCAATGGCGGCATCCTTAATGGATGTTGCTAGTTTGAGTGCTCCAAGAAGATCCCATCAGCTGTGTCCTTGAGTATCTAAAAACTCTCCAAATACTCATACCGGCTGTTGTTCCAATGTATAACAGCTTTATTTTTTCATAGGGCGTCTTGTAAGCAGCAGTATTCAGGCTGGTATTTTTCAATTCATTCCATTTAAAGCCTTTCTCTGGCAATGCCCTTCCATTTGTATTTCATACTCATGCAGGGAAAGTTGATAATCTACCCTATAGTGCTTATTTGTCTGTCAAAGAAAGGTGTAAAATTTTGTAATAATTCAATCCCTGTATCATCACTGTAAAGTGTCAATTATAATCCCAATAATTCTTCCTCCCAGGACACTTCACTTTAGTGAGGACAACTAGTGATATCATTTTTGTTCTCATCTTTTGTTTAAAATGAAACAAATTTGCTCCCTATAGCCGTGGATGAATTTCAAGTGTGACACTAAGATGACTTTTGATTTCTTGTATTCACTGGGACTGTTCTTTGTAGTAGATTAATAGAAATGGTACCCATTACCTCTAATATGATTCTTGCTTACTGCTTTCTTCCCCTCTTAACACATTGTGAACGATCATTAATGCTTTGATATGGTTTCAGGAAGATCGAATAACTGAAACAGGCAATGAAGCCAATGTTAGAGAATACAACACTTTTCGCCCATTCCTGTTTTATGATAAAATGCATGTCTCAGAGGGAGGAACACATTCGAGATACTTCTGTAAAGCTTGCTGACACAAATTAGAGATAAGATTCCTCAGGTATGTTGTGTTCAGTAAAAGCTGTATGCATTAGATTGTCTTTTTGTTTTTTGTCTTCCTTTTTATCCTGTTGATCCACAACTTCCCTCATCTTATATGGAAAGAACCAGGAACTACATATATGCAGTTTTGTGTGGAATTCATCTTGTTTAAGACTCCCTGCTTTTATTCAGTTCACAACGACTCACCTTCTACGGTTATTAATGATCCTGCTTAGATACGCGTCTATTCGTTCTTTTTACCAAAGGATTGTGAGGGAATGGATCAGCACATCACTTTCATATTGCTCCCATGCACTAGCCAAGGTCTGCTTCAGGTTTTGGTTTTACAATATCTCCACAATCAGATGAAGTTGATTTTGATTTCTTTATTTGCTATGTGAATGTCTGTGCCAAAGCTGTTGGTGCTCGAGTTTTTTCTGATATTTCTTGCAATTTAGTCAGAATCATGCATGCTCTCTTGTAATCTTGTGTCATGCTACATATTAAACAAGGTCTTATACAAGTCAAATGGTTATGCGGTTTATGTGCTAAACAGGAAAGTTTCCCTTCTAGTAGTATTGACAGTTGGCAAAGATCAATTGATAAATCTGTTTTCACAATGGATCACAAATTTATCGATGATAAACAATATGGTATCTACAAATGAATTATCAAAGATATGCTTGGAGTAAAGTTGTGAATTTCAGATGTAGTCACATTTCTTTTTTAAGATGCACTCAGTTTGGATGGAAGTCCCCTCCCTATTTTGTGGTGACCTACTGGTTTTTATTATAAGCTGCCTATGAATTACAAGTACTACATTCCTTGAACTTACTGGAATTTTGTTTAGTTCTTGCATTTGATTGTAAATCCTTTTGAATATTTTTATTGAAATTAAGCTTTCTTGATGTTTGATGAGGATGATCTTGTTTATTTTATAGAGTTTCCACTTTTCATTAAAATTACTTGTGTTTATTTCGTTTTCTTATGGGTTTTTGTTCCCTTTGTTTGTGTTTCCAAACACTGTATGGAAAAAGCTTTGCAAGGCAAATACGTGGCCGAGAACGCAACATACAACTGATGTTGTCTTCTCTTTTTAACTGAGATACAGATTGGGAATGGTAAAAAAGATTGGACTGGCATAGCAGAACAGCTAACATTCCTGCAGTCCATGGCTGCTGCAGCAGCTGCTTCAGGGATGCAAACTTCAAATCGACGTAAGGAAAAAGAAGAACAGAGAAAAAAAGAAAAAAGAAAAAAACAAAAAAAAAAGAAAAAATAAGAAAAAAACAAAAAAAAAAAAAACAAAAAAGAAAATGAATAAAAGAAAAAAAAAAGGAAAAAAAAAAAGAAAAAAAAAGAAAAAAAATAGAAAAAAAAAGGAAAAGAGAAAAAAAAAAAAGTAAGTTGTAAAAAAAAAAAAAAAGCTTTCAACTTGGTGTCTCAACTTGGTGCTCAGTACTGGTTCGTCAGTGCAACAGTTAAATGCAACCATACTGGAGAAATTGCAGTCATGAGAAGGTTAGTATAATCGCATTGGTGGAATTTCAATCTGGTGGCACACCAACAGGTTTTGGTGGTGGTCTTCAAAAGGTTGATATCTGGCGCATTTTTCTCAACAACACCCAGCCGAGGATTATGCATTTAATGTAGATGCTAACTTAATAAGTTTGTTGCATCATCTTCAGCAAGTTTGTCAGTGTTGCAGAAAAAGGCAGGGGAATGTGGACAATGTCACAGTTTCGTGATACATTTTCTCAGGCCACTGCATTTCTTCTCTCAAATCCAGGTAAAATGATGCTCCCCATCTTGTCATTGATTTCCTTGCTTGTTAAGCTTCAACTACTTTTGGTCTTAGCCTTTTCTCCTTGTCATCTGTTTGGATTTTATTCCTTTGGTGCTAGGCTTCCGAGTCAAACAATCAAACGCTAGACAAGGCTTTGCTTCTACATCTACAGTCTTTCCTTTGCTGAGGTGTCCCAGGCGTATATTTCTACCACCTGATTCGATCGAGACAAAGCTGGTGTTTATCATTTTGGACTTGGTTGGTGTTCAGCAGCTCCGCAACTCGGTTCCTCTTGTGCTTGCAGAGCTGAGTGGATAGCCTGGTCAATGGACAATTGATACAAAACGAGGAGTTTTTTTTTGCTCATGAAGTGAAGTATTCCTGGAGACCCGACTGCAAAACTGAGACCTCAGCTAGCCCCTGGGGAACACTGAATCGCAGCCTGAAATTGATCACTGTCGAACAAATAATGCGCACATAGACAATATGGGGATGGATTCTTCATTGACCGTTTTGAAGTTAGGAATTATTTATAATTGGCAGTTACATATTCTGTTATCAGTTTTTCATGCATTTGTATTTATTGGAATGCATTCAAGGTGGAATAAAGTGTTTTTTAGTGGTATTCGGGGTGGTATCTTCACATGCAGGAGTATGCACACTGAAGTATAGAATACTAACATTAAATTTATATATCAGTTTGTATTTGTTTTGCAGCAGATAAGAGCAAATAGTTTTCCTATTCCATTAAAATACAGTGTGGTCTTTGGTGTTGTACAGGTAGTTACGACACAATCGTGTTGAGAGCAACTCTTGCTTCTTGGCCGGTTGTTTCAGGGGTACAACCAAATCTCCCTGGAACTTTTTCATGCAACCCATCATCTACTGGCACTTTTTTCACTATCATGCTTCTTGGTCTCCAATTCAGTTCATACCATTCCCAATGCAATTTTGCAGAATTTCAAAACAGGGCTTCAACTGCTGGAAAGATCGTATTTATAGGTCACTATCCATTGACTGCACTTCAAATTTAGCTGCATATTCTCTTTATGCTTCAATGACTGTTTACTCAGCCCCTAGTAACTGAAAAGAAGAAAGTTGTCTCATATATTTGAAGTAGATCTGCTAATAAAAAAATTAAAAAAGGAAAAAAGAAAAAAGTCACTGAAAAGATAAAAGAATGAAATAATCTGAAAATGGAATACTTTTGGTGATTGAGGATTGGGGTCTCTATGATTGGTTTATTTTTTTGCGTGCTGCATGATGTGGTTGGTCTTGGGAGGGGATTTGGAAAACTATTGAAGTAGGTCAAAGTGCTGTGTTATTTTCCTGCAAAAGTAAAATGTCGACGAGGATGTGTATTCTCAGTTACTTTGTTATTGGCCTTATCTGTTGCATTGTTGCTTAACCAATAATTTTTGTGTGTTCTGGTATGACACCACCAATGTCCTAGAGTTAACCAATGCGTGGCTAGGGAGCATCTATTGGTTATGGTTTCAAAGTTTTCTTTAATTGATGATGATGTAAATGCTGTTACGTGTTGCGTCCATTTGGAGGAATGGGAAATCTAATGTTTGGTGCATGTTTTCAGGGCCTGTTTGGGTTGGTTGGCTTTTGAGCCTGGAGGGTTTTTGATGCAAACAATGTTGAATTTTTTTGCCCATAGTGAGGCTCGATCTGTCTCCCTATTTGTTCACTATATTTCTAATGATGGTCAGTTCTGATGCAAGAGGAAGGGTGCATGAGAAATGGGACTTAATTTCGTTTGTTATGGTAAGATTATATGCATTTGTTGCATGTTGAATCAATCGCCATGCATAGATCTAAGACATACTTCTTCCACATTTTAATACTTTTATAGATCCACAACTATTTTTTTTATCACTATCCAATGGTTCTAAATGTATGTTCCTTTTTTCACAATCAACCTACAGAAGTGGCGACACACTCTCTCGCCACATTCAAAAACATCACTTTACATTCCATTTTTCAAATAATCTAGTAAACTCATGTAATACCTATATGTAAAACAATTTTTGATAACCTTTTGTGGATCTCCTAAAACAGAAATGTGGAGATACAAAATATGACCTTTTTTTTTGTGTGTTTGGGGCAGCCTCAATAGTTTGTTTGAATCTCGGAGCTTGTCTTTTGTATTGACTATTAGTGGATTAATAAAAAGGAAGTGATTACAGAAGTGATCAGTATCACCCTGTAAGAGGGGCCCGATGGAGAACTATGCTGTCAGGAAGAGAAAAACTGAGGCAGCTTCTTTTAATGCTAAGCCAGAATGAAGCTGATAGGCTTGAGGATTTGGGCACAACCTTACTAACTCCAAGGTAAACCTTCACAATTCTATGCAATAAATTAAATATTCTGTTGCCTAGTTTCTGAAGATGTTCTTATACCAACTTTTCATGGAGGTTTTTTTCGTCATAAGGCATGCCATTAGTTTCTTAAGATCTTGCTCTTATTGTTTGTCCATTTCAAGGAAAGATACATCTTGGCCAAAAATCATACTTAGAGAAATGGATTGAATATGCTAGGACTGCCTTCTCTGTTGGATCCATGGGGGAATCTTGCATTATGCTTGGTCCTCAGAAGTTCCCACCAAATACTAATGTGAAAGCATGAAGTAACTCAACTAGTTCATGTATGTATTCTTGCACCATATCTTAATATAGCAGGGGTGGACAAATGGCAAGGAAACTGTATGATATGAAACACCTTAATAAGAATTAAACATTTTGTAATTATATTGTTGGTTAGAAGATTATATCATTTAGGAAAATCATCTTTTGAGTGGTATCTTATGGAGTGTGGAAGTACTAAATGCTTATTGGGAACTAGTTAAAAATCAATTTGAACCATTGGAAAGTGGAAAGTTACGATACTTCAATGTTTAATTCAGTTGCCACTAAATGATCTGCTATCATTTTCTTAGACTATGCAAGATGGAAATATTATATAAACACCAGGAAACAAGACATATTTTAAATCTTTTTTAAGCCGTGCCTTGCAGATGGGATCTCTATTCTGCTGCACTTGCTTAATTTACATTTTCTGCGCTAAAGTGATCTTCGGATAATTAATTTATGGTATCTTGTTTTCATTTTTACATTGTTCCTAATGTTCAAGTTATAGTTTAATAATCTTTCATTTTGAAGTATCATTGATGTTTTTTAGATCTTCTGTTTTTTTATAGCATCTTGTTTTTTGTCTTGTTTGGCCATAATTTGTTTGTTCTTTCTTATTCTTGCGTTCTTTTTTCTTCTTGTTCATTTTTGGTCTCTAGAACCTGATTCATTTTTTTCCCTCCTGAATCTCTTCTATTCTTCGTACTGTCCATGGGTATTTTATTTTACATTAGGATTTTTGCCCATTAAAATAACATCATGATTTCCTTTGATATATAAATTTGAAGTCTAGGATCCTAAAACATGACTCAAACAACAATGTTTATTTTTGGCATAAATTATCCCTTAATTATCAGTGATGAAGTTGAACCTTATATCCCCCCCCTTTAATAACTATACAAATTTAACAAAACCCAAGATGGAGGGGCAAATTCAAGCAATTGATAGTAGATGTTTAGTTTGGCATCTTCTTGTTTATTAGGTGCTCTAGTTGGTAAGGTAGATATCATCGCATTCATTTTTTTTGTATCATTTCAATCGTCGTGCATCCTTTATGACACCTAGGTGTAGAAGTGTTTTGCCTCTATTGGATTGGAGCATGCTAAGCTTGTATCAGCTAAGCTGGGTTGAAATGGCCCAGAAGTGTGTCAAAGTCAAAAGTAGCTAAAAGGTGCCAGGCCTGTAAAATGCCTGAGGCACTAGGCGCAACTGCCTAAGCGCATTGCATGACAAGAACGCAAGGCGATATGATATAGATTAAAAAATATAATATGTATTATAATTATATTAGATAAATCTAAAATATATAATCTTCCCAATTAATATTAGAATTATTAGAAAATCGAAAGGAAATATAAAATAGCATAAAATAGTCATATAAAGTTATATTTTTCACCCTTAAAACAAAAATCAGATAATTTAAAGTAGTCAAATAGATAAAAAAGCAAACATTAAATATCATCATCGTTATTCATTAATCTTTACAAACATCTTCAGCCATGCTTTCTTGTTTTGTACTTGTGTTTGTTTTTCGTTGACTCTGTTCAACATAAAGTGGTGGTTTGGTGTATTCACTTCAAAGTGTCCTTGATCTCCCACATTAATGATTTTTTATTCTTGTTTTTACCCTAATCTTTGTTTTTTATAAAATATGCCCCTAAGTTGTTTCTTGTGGTACAATTTAAAAAAATGAACAAATAGGTCAAAACATAAATCAATTAAGAAGAAAAAAAGAAAAATCCAATAGAAGAAAAGAAGTATTTCAACCAGGCGCTCTCTTTAACTCCTAACGCCCACTCACGAGGCGCTCGCTTAGGCAATGCTTCATTGAAAATCATCGTTCAATGGCTAAATAAAGGATGGTTGTGGCCTTGCTAGAGATGCCTATGCAAGCGCCTCCACACCTCTTGACACCACTGAAATGCCAATATTGTATTGTTTTAATTTTGGAGTTAGAACTCAGTGCCCATGGCTAATTCAAAACCAATGATTTGATAAAGAGTGATGAAGAAATGTGATCTTTTATCTTTTTTTTGATAAAAATTTTTTGGCGATTATTCTTGCCTAACTCTAAGATTACTCTAAAAATTTTGTTTGTATAATATCATCTAGTAAGCAAGGAATATTCTTCTTTAGTTTTGTGGAAAGTTGGAATGGCAGAATGATTTATGTTGCCCATTGGTGATACCAGCCGTCTTTAATTTTTCTGGTATTTCCCATTGCAGTCACTAAATTATGGACCTCCGCTGCATACCTGAAGCTATTGCCATTTTTTGTCACCCCAAAGGCTGTTGATGGAAGAGATTGCAGTTGGCTCTCTTATGCAACAACCTGCCCTCACTGAGGCTGCTCTGTTCAAATCACACAGAGCCACTTGAGTTTTCCTGACACTCCCTGCATATCCAAGGGTTGCATCCCCACTGTTGGTGTGATGGGCATATGTTTTCCCCTTAGAGTTTTGGCGAGTCTTCATCCTCCACTGAACTAGTGACCTTCTTTATGCCTCAGCTTACAGTATGGCAGATCTTTTTTTTTGCTTCTGATGACTGATGACGGGAGTGGGTTTTATCTGAAATGAATCTTGCCATTATGGGATGTTATTTTTAATTTTTCAAGTTCAGGCTTGAGGTCTCTGGGGAAGGCCTCTTAAACGGCTCTATATCTAAAAGAGGGGGATACTAGTGAGTGGAGGATCGGAGAGACGGCCCCATATGGCCAAAATCACAATTCGAAACCTTATAGTTCATAGTCGATTTATGTTTCGGCATTGGAGATAAGGGCAAACCAAGGCAAAAATTTATTTTTGTATTTTTATTAAAAGGGAAAAACTTCTTTTGCTAAACATCTTTATCCTCACCAGTGACCTTTAGCCTCTTACTCATTGTAACCTCTTCATCTATACATAGTGGAATTGTGGACAGATACAGTTTGATGGGAGTTGGATACCAGTAGGGGTCTTAGTTTGTCCTATATTGTAACCTTATAAAGGCTCCACAGAAATTCGAAGAACAGGGAATACAACATACTAGCTCTCTTTCTTGAGAATGGTATTTTAATACTAGCCACCGTACAAATTACGCAAAGTATCATTCATATTGCACTGGATGCCTGTGCTTATATTATTTTTTATAGCAGAAGAGTCTCTAGTAGAAGGCGATAATTTAAGCCATCAGAGGCAGTCTTCCACAGAGAAGTGATGGTATTTATGTGCGCCATATTGCATGCATGATGTGAAATCTTTTATGCAAGGTGCCTGGAGAAAGCATTCTATGGATCTAATTTTGTGTAGCGGCTGAATATGTCTGGCTGAGTTACATAAACATATAAATTAGTCCTTATAATTCCTCTCTCTCATCGGTTTTTCCTATAAGTCGTGAGTTTCTTATGCATGGCAGGGGTGAAACGTATTTTAACATCAGACAATGCAAAGGAAGCTTCTTCTAGAGAAAGGGTGATTATATAGGTTTATACTTACTTCATTAGTCCCAACGCAGAAACTCTTCCCTTTACATCAATAATCGTATAGCATTACTCATTGACACCACAGGAAACTGTGACAATTATGGTAATGACTTCCACTTTATGCATGGACTATAACTTTATATGCTAAGTGTTTTAGGCTATGTGTCACACCTACAAAGGTGGGGGATAATAAGGTTTTATTAGTTCGAATGTTGTTGGCATTTGACACCCAGTAGACAATTAGTACAAGAAGTTCCAACAATATCAATGAAAGGGATGTCAGTAGGTAATAAGGCTCTGAGACAGAATAACACACCATTAACACTGAGCTCCGCTTTACTGTCTGTGTGTATTTGTTCATTATTTGGTTTTTGAGGTAGGCCCTGGTCTTTAAATGGTGCCATTGTGTTACAATGGTAGGTTTTTATTGGGCATCTTAGGAAAATAGTAATAAATATACATATGCTAAAAACACAGGGACACTACACAGGTTGGTTGGTGAAATATTAATAGCAAGATTTTGCAATCAGCATACCTGCTCTGTAAAACAACTAACCAAAATGTCACATTGGATTACTTGAGATAAGTGTCACCCTTTTGTTGAGTGTAAGTACCATCTAGGGTGTATTCATATCTATGATAATATGGGGCTTATCCTGAGATGCTACATGTGGCATGTGCAACATGCTTAAACTACTAGATTTAGACTATGCTTATTATTTCAGAATGTTTACCCTTCCAAGCACTGGTTTCCAGTATGTTCATCAGCATATTATTGATGGTTTTCACTCCAAGGGCCCTGGTCTTTGTGTTCGAAGGGAATTTGATTTCTTTGATAAAGGTTACATCCTGTATCTGGTGTTCTATTTATCCACTGTCTAAAGATGAACGCCGGGCTGGTATTCAGAGTTATACCGGGGTGGGGGGGGACCCCTAATCTCTTAGGTAGCATTTGGATGCTGTTGTCCCCATGGTCTCCGTCTTATTTCTCTTGTGACAGTAATCCAATAGCTACCTTAATGCCTAAGCTCACTCTGTTTATGGCTTGTATCTTGCTGTTGATGATGGCCCTTTGGCTGGCAATAAAAAAAAAAAAAAATTAGTGAGTTGGAGAAGAATTGAATTGGATGGGTGAAGACCTTTACCTACCAACTGCTCCTAATAAGCTAGTGAGGGGTATCCGTTGGATAGTGGAATAACCTTTACAATCTGCCAGCAAAAGTTCCCATCATGGTGACATTTAATGTGGGTGATATGTTTGGGGACCGGGAATGATAGTAAAACCCCATGCTTGGCATTTTTCAAGGTATGATTGTGAATAGATCACTGTCTACTAAAATATTTTTGGACCCAAAAAAACTCTATGTTATAAAATCCCCTATATAATGTACCACCTAATGACACTGATAATTATCAAATTCAATATACATGATGAACCATATGCATCATGTATTATCTATCTAAAGGGGTTTCCCATTGTTCAAGGGCCAGTTTAGTTTTCTGATTCAAATAATTTAATGAGGCTTGCATGTAATTCTATCTGGATTTGAATGGAATAAATGGCATGGAAGATAGAAAATGCGTCTTCCTTCGTGAACCAAATTTTGTCAGTTTTTTATGTTTTGGTTCTCATTTAAGCTGCATGATAATAGAATGGCATAATTGACATTTTCCAATTTTCAAGGTAGGAGATGATTGTCGACATAGATGTTCTTGCCCTTACAAGTGATAGCACTCCTTAGAGATATATTTTGATGCAGTTTGGAGTTAATCTCTACTTGTTTCCTTATGGTGTCCTCCCAACTGGCCCGGAGAGAAGTATAAATTGAGGTCAGTGTTTGTCCTGTAGCCTTTATTTTAGCTGTGCCTTGTCTGGTGCAATAGTTACCTGGAAATACAACTCAATAACAATATGCAGAAAGAGAGCTAGAGCACAGTTTGCCATTTAGAGTGGAATGCGGTCCCCAACAAGACATGTTCATATATGAAGTTAGGGAGAAGCGTCATTCCAGAAATGGTAAATATGTAATTCAAGACTAAGTAGCCCATCTCTAAACATCAGACTTCCCAAAATAATAGTCCTCCTTCCCTATTCCCTTTTGATGCGTGGCAAGGCTCAACCTACCCATCCTAAATTATCTATGCTGTTTAGTTAAAAGAATCTTCTTTAATGTTCTATGTGTATTGCGCTTCTTTTACATTTTACTAACCATGATATAATCACACAGGATAGTGCGCTAAAAAAAGCGAAGCAGAAGTCAGATGGCGGTGAAACAACAGATGAGCTGTTTCGTATGAGATCTTTCAACAGGACACATGGCCCGTCGGCTCTCCTAGGTTTGAAGCTGCACGCAATAATTTTATCATTAGCAGTGCTGGTTATGCAGTTGCCAGTCTTCTACTTCAGCCGAAGGATAGACACAATGGGAATCTTCTTTTTGACAAGTACAAATCTTTTTTAATCTTCTATGTTTATGGAAAGTAATTGTAATGGGTAGGTAGTCATTTTATTTCAATCATGCAGTACACATGCAATCCTAGTCAATATGGAAAGAAAAAGGGGGGAAGTGAAAAAAATAAACATAATTCCAAACACAATTAAAGAAGTCATTAATTTTATTTTATCTTGTCTATCCATTTACTATCTCGATTGATCGCCCCTTTTAGGCCTTGTAGCTTAGCGCAACATACAACCACATTCTTGAAAACCTAGAAATTTAAGTCATTAGGTATAGGACTTTTGAGAAGAAGATTGACAACTTTAAACACTGCCATTCATGCCAATGCAGCGTTGGCGGAGGCTTGATCCACATTGATTTTTTGGATTTTATATCTTGGAAACATCACCTGGTGGAAACATGCGCTTTGAGAGTGCGCACTTCAAGCTGATCCATGAGATGACTCAATTACTAGAGTCCCTCTGGAGGTGTTATAGAAGAGATAACTTGGTTGCAATTTGTAAGGTAATATTGGTGCATGTTTTTGGATACTCTCCTGTTTTCTGCTTTCATGGACAATGATTCTGAGAGGGTGAGTGTTTGGTTTCCCACCATTTGTCAACAGCTTTGTGTGGTGAATGGGATACCTGGCGTCCCGCCGCGTACTTGGATGGGATAATCAACAACTGTGATTTTGAATTTCTTGGACAGTGGATTACCTTGTGCTTCAGATAGGGGTTTTAAGACCCGATCGGAAATCTTCGCAGGAGATTTCACCCTGGAATGGAGTTGAGCGTGAAGCTGCCAATTTCATGATCCGAGTGTGCACAGATGCCTACAATAAGTGGACCACTGCTGGCTAAGACATGATACAATATATTCAACAATGCATTGAGAAGTAAAGTAGAAATCGAAAAGAGATAAGTTGTAAATGTACATGAGTTGCTTGTAGTTTTGTAATTGTTGTGTAGGTTTACAGCTGTGATTTTTATCAAGGGGTTATGCACGTCAAGAAGAGATGAAGTAAATATTGGGAAAGACGGCAAAATTCCGTAAAAATTGAGTCCTTGTAACCTGGTGGTGGATTACTTGTGCGGTTTTGTAAGAAATACTGTTTGTGGATCCTATACATAATGAAATTCATGGTTCTCTCGTTGCCAGTAACAAGAAACAAGCCAAGAAGCCCCGCACCTCTTCGCAACATGAAACATCCTGGAGATTTGAGATTTTCTTCCTACCAGGTTATACTTCAATATTCTTCTTATCCTTGCCAGCTTTGTGTGTGTTGACTGTTTAAGTGTCATGCTATAGAGTACGGTTAGTTTTTGTGCTTCCTTTTATAAAATAAATATATATAAATATATATATATATATAATAATTGTGGCTGGACAAATTAAGAAATTGTTATACGGGGGCTCTCCTTTCTACATTATGTAGGAGGGGATAGATAAACACACCTCTATCTCTCTCATTCCAAGAATAAGCAGGCTGCTTAGTTTACCCAATTTCTTTACGCAAGGAACCACGGTGATCCATGGAATGCAGCCCAATAAAGCCCATGTTCTTCTAGCTCATAACCACCACCTTCACAATCGTTAAGTTTTATTTTATCTCATTCCGTTTTGAAAATGGCGTTAGCAAGTCTTTCTGATTTATTTATATATATTGTGGGAAGTGTGTTGTATTTTTTACAATTTTTTATTTAAAAAACTATATAAAAAATATTTTTATTTTTATTTTTGATATTACAACATCCAAAATATTATAAAAAATTTTCTAAAAAAAATTATTAATTTATTGCTTGTACAGAGAGTAAAATGCCTCCAAAAACAAGGAGGTACCCGCACTTTCATACATTCAAAAATTTCTTTGTAGACCATATAATAAGAAAT
Source organism: Populus alba x Populus x berolinensis (assembly GCA_029228515.1). Taxonomy (NCBI): domain Eukaryota; kingdom Viridiplantae; phylum Streptophyta; class Magnoliopsida; order Malpighiales; family Salicaceae; genus Populus; species Populus alba x Populus x berolinensis. The sequence continues at coordinate 14,248 of JAQIZT010000226.1, read as the reverse complement.
TGGTCCAGAGTCTCGAAACATTTTAGCCTATTCTTCTGGTAATAGCCATATAATTAGAATTACAATTTTGCTAAACACAAATTATAATTAAGAATCATATTATGCAGTTCCAAAATCCTATTTTTTTGAAAGTGTCTTTTTCCTTTTAAGTGATTTCGAATGAAAAGCTGATTCTTGAAAATTGATTTGTTTTTCTGTTTAGCTGGGTGACATCCTAATTTATAGAATTGTTACAAATAAAAAAAAATTAAAATAAAAACTGATATTATGTTCATAAAAATTAGGTTACATAAATCCAACAAACGCTAATAAAATTTACTTTTTAGTTGATATTTTTATGAAAAATAAATCATTTTAAATAAAATAGATCTGGTTAGCATGTTTAATATTAAAGCAGTTAGTGTTTGGTTGTCAACAAAGTTTAAGATAACACGAAGTTTGACATTAACATGTCAAAATTTAAAGAACTTGAATATTATTAAATTTCAAGAGGCTATATATATCTGATTGCTTGTACGGCATTCTAAAATAAAAAGTATTAAATACATGATAAATTGGTAATATCTAACTCCATAAGTGTATAAAAGATCTCTTAAAGGATTATATCAAATTTACTATCTCAATAATTGATATGTAACAAATATTTGTCTTTCAATATTGTCCTTAAAAATAGAAATATATGTTGTTTTTCAATAATGCAACATCTCAATAATGATATGTAACTAGTCTCAAACACTAAATAATCTCATATTTATACACTCTTTAAATTTTATGTACATTATTAATTAAAGCTGGACCACCTCTACTAAGCTCTGATTGTGGACGGCTTTCACTAAAATAAAAATATTAAATACATGATACACATGAGATGTATACAAGGGTCTCTTAAAGGATATAACATATTTTATATCTCAATAATGAAATGTAACATATATTTTGTCTTTTAATAATGTCGTTAAAAGCATAAATATATTTGTTTTTCAATAATGTAACATCTCAATAATGATAATGAGACTATTTCAAACAATAAATAATCTTATATTTTATACAAGATACTCAATAAGTGTATACAAGGTCTCTTAAAAGAAATATCATATTTAGCTATCTCAATAATGAATATGTAAAATATATATTGTCTTTTAATAATGTCGTTAAAAGCCATAAATATAATTGTTTTTCAATAATATAACATCTCAATAATTAATAGGTGGACTATCCTCAAAAATTAAATAATCTCATATTTATACACCTTTAATTTTATAACATTATTAATTAAAGCTGGACCACCTCTTCTAAGGTGTTGTTTTCGGTCCATTTCGACCTGAAACTTAAAAAGATTATGTAATCAAAAAAAATCAAAACCGCAGGAAACAAGGACAATAAAGAAAAGGAAAGATCCCTTTATGCCCATGGTTGCAAGTAATTCAAGTTCCATGCAATCTATCCAAGAAAAGGAACCACTTATTCAAATACGTGAACCGACCTACTCAAACATCCAGTATATTCTTTGTCATGTAGGAAAGGGAAATGTCGTTGAAAAGTAAAACAGAAGAAGACAACGCGAACCATTGGAACAAAGGGATCCCAATTATATGCGAGTGTAACAGCCAAATCCAAGGCTTCTACACTAAGCTCATTTTTTACATGTTTCATATTCAATCTCCGATAACTGACAGGTTGATCCATCTTCTTACACACACAAGCCGGTGAACTCTCTGTTTTCCGAACACATCACTGTATCCATAATTAGTCTAATTGCGATAAGTAACTCAAGATAAAAAGAAGAAGGATATACAGTATAATAACTTTTTGAATCCATTAGATATCTGATTTTTGTTCTTCTCTCTCTTTCCATGAACGTCCACAAGCTTCTCATCTACCACACCATCTCAAGCAATCTTTGCCTCCAGTCCTCCCATCCTTGCTAAAAAAAGTAAGAAAGAAAAAACTAATCTTACATCTTGAAAAAAATAAGGAAGAAGAAGAAGAAGATACAATTATCCACACTAATCTTAAAGCTTTGAAGTTCCCCATCATGATTTAACCAACATTTTCCACCGTGAACTACCTCCTCCTTATTATGCCATCCTGTTAAAGCATACCTCCATCTGATAAAATATACCAAAAAGCACTTCCATAGTCCTCTAAGGTTACATCCTCGTGGTATACTCATGAAAACATGTAAAACAAATATACCCAAAGCCACTGTTTGCAAAACGGTCGCACATGAAAAAGGCCCCACCGATAGATATAGCCTTGTAGAGCATAATAAACAGAGTTGTAGATAATTACCCCCCACTTGTCACTCTATTCATGGCCACTCCCATACCTGTTCCCCTGAGCGCGTAATCTCAACGGGAAATTCTCTGAACTATAAAACCCAAGCTATCGGTTCCCATTCCTATGGAGAAGAATGACAACAAAAGCTAACCGACCATAGCGCGAATTGATTAAGGCAATCGCCCATGGCAGTTTCTCATTTGAATGATCAATTAATGTGTCAGCCCGAATCCGAGGGTTGCTAAGGGATAGTACCATACCACCAACACCTACTTAAGAGCAGCGGCCGACGCCCGAATCCTGTTCTAGTAAGAATGTGGCCACTAAGATAAAAACGGTGCTTGGGTGAAATCCAACCGCTACAGTTGCCATTAATTTATCATTGATGACGTGATTTCCGGCCTTTTCGAAGATGTTTGGATGCTGTACAAAACGACTGCCGTCTATTCCTGAAACTTGTTGGAAAGAAATGGATACCGATCCCACAGAAGCAGGATGTGACGAACAGGTACGTGTGGGATGAATGAATAATTCTTTCCAAACACCTTCGCCGTGACACTTTTTCTGCACACGGACAACGTCATTCGTTCGCAATCTTGAGGGATTCCGGCGGCTTTCTTTTATCTCTGACCAATCTTCTGTTGATGATTCCTTCTTTAGTGTCGGAGGTTTTGTCAAGAACTTTCCTAGCAACACCAGAGTCGTACCTTGCATGAACTAGCCAACGAGGAACTCGGGCATGCCTATAACAACTACCAAAGCTAAGAACACCGAGGTAATTGCTCCAACTACCAAGCATGATTCGCCAACCCAAGTTAGTTGGGAGTCTTAGAGGAAAGCATAATTGGATACATATCCCTAGTAAGGATCCCCACCCCAACCAACAAACATTGATGAATACCTACACCAGAAACAGAGTCACAGAAGTTACGTTTAAAATATCAATTATTCCCCTATATATTCTTAAAAGGTTTTTTGACATTAAAATTTTCCTAAGAATGCAGGGATTCTTGTGCGTGTATTAATAATTTAATTAGTATTTCAAACTAAACATTTTAGGGGTATTGATCGAGTCTTACTTCCATTTTTTGGTACATAACTGCGAATTAAATACTCTTAAGAAACAGAAATTAAATTAGTAAAAATAGCATTCTATTTGCACTTCTTCTTTACTCTCTCTCTTGATCTAGTAAAAGAAATTGCAAAGCAATGGCCTTAAAAAAACAACAATTTCTTTTGGAAAAACGCATATGAATACTTACTTCTGGGAATGAGGTGAGAAATCCACGAGTAGAAGCTGGCGAGACCTCAGTGGGTGTAAACAAGGGGCAATCATGAGGGCAAAACCGACACTAACAAATACCAGCAACGAAAGCGATCAAACCATGAGAAATGCAATATATTTTTGGAAAATCCCATTGAGCAGAGCACCAGCAAAGAATAATGGCTCCTGCCACCACAATAGTGTATCGACGACCAATCCAGTCAGAGGTCACGCCAGCAGCGGCTGAGTACCAACAAGAGAGTACCAAAGTTGGAGAGTTCCTCACAAGTACTCCTACTTCCACGTCACTGGAGTTTAAGGTCAATTTGGATGTAGTCCTTGGCTCACACACCCCCCCCCCCCCCACGCCCCCCCCCCCAAATCATTACTCCGATATCTATCACCATATCTAAAAGTTGTTAGGAAATAATGTAAAAAATGAAGGCCAAGATCAAAGTTCTCTGCAAAGAAGTCTATTTTCTTGGAAAAAAGAAAAATCTTTTTTTGCTTGCAAGTCTCACTCTTAGGGTCGTTGAGGGTTAACAGAGCTAGTTTTTTGGAATCCTTCACTAGCAGTATTCCAAGTTGATGAAAATAATGGTTTGAGAGAAATTTGAGACCTCACGCATAACCAAGTAAGATTGAAGCCACGGAAGCTAGGATTGCGCAAGCAAAAGCAAATTTGCTTTCTTTTATGGTTTCTTTACAGGATCAAAAATCCTGCTAGTGTTTTTCTCTGTTGTGGGTTGGCTAGGATTGACATCCCTTTCTGAGTTTAGACCTGCAGACATGAATCTATACGCCTGAAACAAAGAGAGGGAGAGACAAAGAGTTGGTTTAAGCTAAGCAGTGCTAGTGTTGTACCCTTATTTTGGATAAACTCATGCAGCCATAAGTGGGAGGCTGGAGTTGCTTAAATAGCGCCACCCCAACAGGTTGACAATCATCATTTTGGCCAACCTGGTGACTAGTCTAGCTGTGTTCCAAAGCAAACCAACACGAATCTTGGTTCATATCTAAACACTAATTTGGTGTTGTAACGTTGAAGTGGTGGTCAAATAGGCATTTTTAAGTTTATAAACCAAAACAAAAAAATTAAAATGTGTAAAATCCTATTTTTAAACAATTTTTGATTTTTGCCTTTTGAAAAATTACTTAAACATATATTTCTTGTCAAGTCAAATTGATTTAATGAGATTTTGACATCAGATTGTCCAATTAAATCCAAAATATTAAATTTAAATTTTTAAAAAACCAATTAACCAGATCAACTTGTTGAATTAGTCAAGTTATACAACTAGGCATGCTCTTTAAAAAATGAAAAAAAAGTATGAAGAATGGGAAAAGAAGGAAAAAAGATTGAAAGGTGCTCGCTCTACGACTTCATAATTTTTTGAGTAACAAGTTAAAATCCCTTCAGAGCTTGCATGCTGTTAAGCAAATCCACTGCCTTCCCAGATAGAGACATGTTTGAAATCAACCATTACACTACAGAGCGGGATTATATTTTTTTATATAGTAGATCAACCCATCATCGATGTCCTTCATAGTTATTCAAAAAGTTATGATAGTAATAGGAGTTTTTTTTTTTTTCATTTTAAGTCCTTTTCTTTGATAAAATTACAATTCAAATGATACAATAACATTTTTTTAAACATATCAAGAATAATTAAAAATCTAAATATCTGACATGCAAGATAAAAATAAAAATATAATTTTTCATAAAGAATTTATTACTATTTGATTTTAATTTCTGAGATAGAAATCTTCTGAATTTAATTCAATCTATAAAGAAAATATAAAATTTAATATCAAATTAGAAAAAAATAAAACACCATAAAAGTTATACAAAAATGAGGTTAGATCTTTCAGGGGTATATATGAAGATTTGTTGATTTTTTTTTTACTTCTGTTTCAAATACATAATTCATAAAAATTACCAATAACACCAACTAAACATTATGATAGTGAAAAAAACAATAATCAAATTATTAAATAATTGATTATATACATCCTGTTAGAATAAAAAAAAACTATTTAAAAAAAAAAATTATTAGAATTTAAATATCATGTTAGATCATAAGTTAACTTAGTCACCCGAGTTTGAATAGTTAAATGGCCAACAAAGTTCAAAGCAAAAAATAGCTTGGACTAGCACTATTTGAGGTCTTGACCCAGCGGTTGAAGGGACTTGTTTATCTTCCTCTGCATCCTGGGTTCAAACCTCACCGTGCACGCCTGTCACCCCCGTAGTGACTTACATGCTTACCGGGTTTGCAGTATGTTCATTGAGACGTGAGATTAGTCGTGGTACGTGCAAGCTGACCCAGACCACTCCACATAAATAAAAAAAAAAGAAGCTTGAACTAGGCTCCTGATTGAATCACCTAGCTCTTTGAAGCGACGATTTCAAAAAATAATGAAATCATTAACTGGAACATGCACAATACAGATGCATAGGCAACATCTTGTGTTTATACCTAGGACTATAGTTTTTTTATAACTAGATTATGCTTTCAATTTATGGTTTGCGAGTTATATTAATTTTTTGATTGTAAAGGATAAGATAATTTAAACCTATATTAATATTTTTTCTAGTAAAAAAAATTAAGTTGTTTGAGTAATTGATTCAATGTGAATTGATCTTTTTGGTAATTCTTCAAAAGATAACCCGAATAATATGTAAAAATAATAGTTTGACTAAAAATAAATAATTTATAATGAAGTTTATTTTACTACTATTAAGTACAACACATTAAATCAATTATAGTCAACAAGAGTTAACTTGTCATTTCACATATTGAATAATAAACTTATACAAATTATAAAAACAACATTTTCTAATAAATATGTAATACAAGTCATGAGATAAAAATAATGTTAAAGAAAACAAACCGAAACAAATCATAAATTTTTTAATTCTAAATTAATATCAATTAATAAACGGATTAAAATTTAAAAAAAAAAATTTCAATAAAAAAAGAAAGATGAAAAGACTTGTTTTAATAAATTTAATCATTATTAAAAACATTATATAAAACAATATAGAAGTAACCATAAGTAGAAGATGAAATCCAAATTAAGTTTTTGATAGGAGAATCCTCTCCCCTTCCTATTTTGTTGTAATATATAAATATATTATTTAATGTTCATAATTACAAATATAGTAACATGATAATAACCGATGGACGGGTAAAAAGATAGCTTTGCCGTAAGATATCTCTGACCTTCATCAAATCATGCCATCTCGACTCAGAGTACTATGATAACAACCAATTCGGCAGGAAATTAATTCTGACAAGTTCTGGCATTCATGCCTACTCTAGAAAGGTAATCAGCCGTTAAACAAATTCGTGCCTAGATTTTCCATTTTCCGATGAGATACACATTTCTTTGGTTTCCCGTTCTCCTTTCTTTACACTTGGCCTAAAGCAGGAGGTGATCAGAACCAATCTTCCATAGGAAATTGAGGTTTCTCCATCTTCTTCATTTTTTTAATTTATTTTAATGATGACTATATGCATTCATTTCCACTTTTTGCATTTTGCTCTGAGGAATCCTGTCTGTCCGATTATATGAAATACGTACGGAAAAGCAGAGAAATATGATGGGATTTTTAATAATAAAAACACAATCCTGACAATGAATATAGGAAAACATGTTAAAAGAATTCATTCACACAATTGATTTAAAATGTTTTAGTCATTTCATCCCCAGAAAAAAATAAAATAAAATTCGAGGCTAATTATCTCGGGTCGAGCTTAGTGATGGAGGTAAAATAGGGTCATTGACCACGATTTTCTCTCCAGATTATCTCAATGGTCATAAAAGGAGATGTCGAGGAGATCTCTCCATCTGATAATATTCGGAAAAAACCAATACCTCAAACACAGTTGCTCCCACAAGAAATAAATTGTGAAGAGTTTTCCCTCCAGATTAGCCTCATGATCCCATGCCGTTCTGAAACGATCCCTTTTCAATTAATAATAATAAAAAAATACCCTTTTCAGCCTGGCATGAGCTGAAGAGTAGAGAGAAGACAAGACACGGGTCATTTTAAGAAGAAAAACTAAATAAATCTTGCAAAAATCGCTGCACTCTGGTCATGTTTCGCATTCGACGTTGTGCATGCACCTTATATATAGTTAAGTCTGTTTTTAAACATTCAACGACTAACTTAAAGTCATTGCCCCTCTGCAATTCTATTTCGCATCGACGCTAGCATATGTCACTGTTGTACTGAAAGTGAGCATTGGAACAAAATAATTGAACGGAGAGACCTTCGGCTCAGGAGATGGTTCCCCCGTCAGCCTTTGGAAACAGCTCGAGATACGTCACTTCCGAAATTTTCCACATTGGCCTCGTTGACAGAACAGAACACTACCAATCTTTGACAACAGCGAGCAACTACCACAAAAAAATAATTAAATCAGAACGGAAAGCTAATGGTAATTAGTGATAGTTTAACTAAAGAGTCGAGCATTCTGGCAACTCATTCATTTCCGTGCAATTTTTCCCCCTTGATTAATTAGCATCATTCGAATATTATACTGCCGATTTTGGCAGCTTGAGATTCACAAAGTTCGATTTCGAAGTTTTTGTAAATCTGGACTCAGTCGGAGTTCATTAAAGAACGAACTTTATTTTTCCTCCTTATTTAATTTTTTTTATACTAACCACAAATATTACATTCTCATTCCAGCAATCCAATTTTTGATTAAAAAATATAATAAATTTATTTTAACTTCAATACATCAAAACAATTCAAAAATATAAAAAAATTAGTTTAAAATTATTTTTTTTCAACACAATTCCGAATCTGCTTCTTATATTTTATCTTATATGAACCTCACTTTTCGAAGAGTTTGCAATTGCATTTCCACCCCCCATCCACATAATCCACAGCATCAATCCAAGCTTCTTTGACAATAGAGGTGAGGTTTTACAAGGTAAAATTGTTTCATTTCTTGGAATTACTCTGCTTCTTTGACAATAAAGTGCAACATCTCGCGCTTCATAATATTCAAGATTTGGTGCTGTAACATGCACCATCTCCATGTGCCGTGGTGTAGTGACATGGAATTTGGAGAGAAACATTTACCACAAGAAAAGAAGGCAATATGATTTTAGTCGCTTTCTGTCCTCCACAAACCCAAGTATTTATCACCCTCATTTTCTCTCGATAGAAAAAAATGCAAGGGGGCGGCCAAGTTAACCACAAGACAGAAGGCTATATGATTTTAGTCGCTTTCTGTCCCTCCACAAACCCAAGAAATTTTCCTGAAATGAAACACAAAATCCCACAACCTCACAATGCTCCATCATCACGTTTCCTTCTCCAATCCGATACAGATCTCTGACCTGCTAAATTCCAAAAATTAAATGAGGGGCTCTGCTGTAATCATCTCTATCCAAACACTCCAAAACAGTAGCTTCCGTCATGGTTTTGAAATTTTGAGCTTGGACTGTCCTCGGATGGGACCATGTGTATCACCAACAAAAGACACACGTGATGTAGACTGTTTGACTACAAAGTAAACACACTGACTGCTTGGTCTTTGTTCTCGTTTATATATAAAGGTGTTTAAAATGTCCAAAGGCGAATGCTGGCAGTCCCCAAGGCAACTAGTGCTGGTTTCATGGAAATAAACTGTGTTGTTTGTTTCAACAATCCTATCATTTGAGCAAGGGTCGGTGTTAATTCTCAATCAATCTTTTTTAAATCACTTCATAGAACCAAAGTCACCGCCACCCGTTTCTTGCATCAACTTGGCTATGTTATAAGTTCTTTTGAATATTCTTGAGATTTAAAATATCTTCTTAAATTGTGTCTATCTAATACCCTGTTTCAATTCCGAATCTCAATCTGCTTTCTAATCTTGCAATCTATCTTTAAATAGTTAAAAGGTGGCCTTTGAGCAACTGGTGGGGGGGTTGAATATCCGTGGAAAAAACCCCCCAATTTATCAGCCAGCAACCCTTCCCCAGTTTACGTTAACTTGTTCATATCCAAGTGCAGGTTTTGTGGTGGATAAAAATGATCGCATTGCTAAATCCTATATATATAATTATCAAAAACAAAGATTTTTGCAGATAATATCTCTAATTATATTTATAGATTTTACAAGTATGAAGAAAGTGTGTGTATCTTTCTACTAATTTCTCTAATTATTTTATTGATTTTACAAGTGGAAGTAATTGTGTGTATCTTTCTTCTTTCACATGCTTTGTTCAATCATGTTAATACAGATTATCAGATAATTTTTATGGCTGGCTTATATGTCAGAAAAATAAGATTCATTGCCTCTTTTGGTTTAAAATCCCAAAGTGATTTAACAGATTTCTCATCCACGGTAGCTCATATATCCCTAAAAGCCACACCTCAATACAAGATTCCACCAACCAAAAATTAAATATCTTGAAATTTAATCATCTGTGTAACCAAATTTGAACCTGCCCAATCAACATCGATATACCTTTTTATCCTTTGAATAACCATGTTTTGTGATCAAAAATCCTCTTTATTAGGAGCCATACCTTAATATCTCTAATATATGTTTTACAATATCTATAACGATCGTCTTTATGAATCAAGCATGAATTATACTCATTGTATATGCTTTCATAACTTTTATTTGGTTGTTGATAAATAAATATTTGATATCATCTTTTAATAAAATATATAAATTAATATATAAAATAAATAAATTAGCTGTATAATACCATGCATGATCCATGATATCTTAGCTTTCCCCATAAGTTATTGCGATATCTGTCATTTAAGTGTTGAATTTGAGCTTCAAACACAGAAAAGAACTTATGATTTTATTTAATAGAAGCTTTTAACTGATTTACATCTAAACATTAATGACTCAGATAATAAAGTCCACAAGATGTATTTTTCATTGTAGATAATCACAAAACATTATGATTTGATTCAAGCATATTTTAATCCAAAAAAAATTTAAGATTGCCAAATTGTTTCATACTTAAATCGAAAGCTAAATACTGATGTAGCTTATAAATTATATTTTTATCATTATTCTGTCACCACCAAATCATCAATAATCAAGATAGATATTTAAAACAATAACTTAACCTTGTTCAGGTTTTTAAAAAGTGTGATCTAAATAACTTTATAGACTTGGTAATTCATCCAAACCAAGCTCTTGAAGATTTCTTTAATCTATAGAGTAATTTTTTAAGTTTATATATCATTATTGAACTTGAAATATACTGACACACACGGAGAAGGATCTATATATATATACACCTTTTCAGTGTAAGTCACGATATAACAAACATTTTGATTTACATTCAAATTGAAGAAGTGGCGAATCTCGGTTGGCTTCTTAATTATAAAACTAAGGCGAATAACATCGATAGCCCTTTTATTGAGTGGAGTTATATCAAAGAATAACACACTTCAATGCTCGTGAATCAAGGCTTTTTGCGTTGATGTGCGTGCAAGTGACCAATATACAACACAAGCAAAGACACGAAGGTTTCTAATTAAACAACTGAAAAAAGTTTGGTACAATAAGTCAGGGTATCACATCCAAAAATCTTGCTACATTCAAAAAACATAGATGGTGTGATTAATTATATAAACACAAACATCAAGGCCTCACCCCATAAATCAAATGGAACATTATCACCAATTAATAAAGACCAAGTGACCTCCAACAAATATCTATTTTTTCCCCCTTCAATAACTCTAGTTTGAACGTGAAAAAACCTGGATAAGATGTTAGTGAAAAATACCATTTGAATTCATAAATTTAGTCACTCCATTTCTTGAATTACTCTCCTCTATTATCAGAAAGAGAACGAACATCCTTTAATAAAAAAAAAACTAAATTATAAGAGTAAACCATCTGATAAAATAAAATTAAAAAAATAAACATTTTTCCTGATGCTTTTTTTAGAATAGGCTGCTGAAATCCAAATGAAGGGTGATATTGAAATCTTCGATGCCAAATCCAAATCCTTTTCTGCTTTGATGTCAGCACTAGTGTCACTCATAACAATTGCTGTTGCTTTTTAAAGTATGCTGGGTGCCCTGAAATCCGCCATCCAAAGGAGTACAATTCTCCACTCTTCTTTAACCAATGTCAATCCTCTTCTTGGCATGGATGATACTATAAAATACAACAGGTAGTGAAAAAACAAAACAAAACAAAACAATTATGAGACTTAGATATTTTGCTAACAGAGAGAAGGTTACAGTTTGACGATGAAATACATAGAAAGAACTTCAGAGATCAATGAAAAAAAAAAGGAAAAGAACGTTTCCACTACCATTATCATTTGTAACAATTATCATATGGAATAAATATAAGATTAACAACTAAATTTAAGGTACAAGCAAGAGATTTTTATGGTGTAGAGTTTGTTAGACCTATCTTGGCACCAAAGGCTTCAGCAGTGACTAAATTGGCTCTTTGAAATCGAATCCTCTGCACAGGATGTAAGTACTTGCAAGAACCAGTCTGGAGTAGGTTTGTTTTGATAGTGTCCCAAATCTCCTTGGCGGTAGTTGAACTAATGAATAGTGACCCCTGGATTTTACCTGGTCGTAGCATCAAGAAGCCCAAGATTTAACCATATAGGATTCTATATCCTCCCAAGCTTCATATTCCTCGGAATTCTTTCATTCTTTGGAGCAACCTTAGTTCCATAAAAGAATCCCCAACTCTTACTATATTTTTCCTCATACAAAGACCACTTGATGTAGTTGTGATCATCAAGTCTTTCTGGAGTAATAAGTGAAGACACATCTTGCATGTGAAGAGAAGGCAGAGTACTAGAACCAGACTTATCTATTTCTGCAGCAGATCCTATTTTATTTTTTTTATATTTTGTTTAAATTGAATATGCCAATAAGAATGAACAAAGAGCAAGATCAATAGAGAAGTACAAAAAAAGAAGAAAAGGGATGTTTAGTTCGCAACAATATGCAGCTATTAAAATATTAATGTGATAAAAAAAAGACAAAACCCAGCTCTAATTTTCTAAGAAAGTAGAGATGAAATCCTAGCTGGCTCTGTCCATGTCAAAAACACAGGTTTTGTAGTGGATATCTCTACACCCACACATACACAAAGCAAGAACACCTTATAAATTATAGGGATTCGACAGAAGATCTTCTTGATTTTAGAAGATTTACGATAACTATGAAGGATATACCCTAAAGACGTTATTAAGATGTACCATTCATAAATATAAAAGATACAGTAAGGTTCGCTTGTCTTGTTTCAACAAAAAAACAAATTCGACTCCCAGCTAACTCAGGATTCTCATAATGGTTTAACTCATACATATTTCTGCTGGTGATTCCTTCTTACTGGGGACTGACTGACTAAAATAAAATTTATCCACATCAGTGAAAGGTTTTACGAAATCTCTCCTTGGCCATGTCGAACTGAATAAAGTAAGACAGAACGAGCGCAACTTTAAGATCACTGTCAAAACGTTTGCTTCTAAGTTATACAGAGACGCAACGATCGTAAATTTTCTTTCATTATTAATTCTTCATGTTTGGTATATGGATAAGCTATTGTTTGTTATTAATGGATCGAAAAGAAGAAATTAATTTCGGTACACGTAATTTACAGACATTCAAATTGGTTCGTAGAAGTAACTGTGATCATTACTATTCTGAACAGTGACTACACGTGAACGATGTTTTTCCTTACAAGAACACTTCAAGTAACTTGACACCAACGCGACGTTGCAGAGGCAATCCTAATGATATTCCGCGAGTTCTTCTGTGATATATCCCAACGTGAACCAGCGCCCAAACTATCACAGACATCAAATTATAGTGCTAGTCATTATCATTATACGACTTTCTCGTCATAATCAATGTTCAACACAATACATTTTATACGATCACATAAATCCCCACCACATCAATCCCAAGCAAAGGAGATGGCTACTAATGGGAGTCTCTAATTCGTCAAAATGTGCTTCATAATTTTAAAAACAGAGAATAATTATTTTGTCTAAAAGTGCCAACGGTTGCAGAAAAGCGTTGAAGGTGGAGTCAATGGACAGGTTTTGTGCATTTTGATTTGCTCTCGATTAAAGGTTTATTATTCGTCCAAATTAGCAGCAGATTAGAAGTGCAGTCTTGAATGTATTCTTGAGAGCTAATGATTTACCTTGGCCGTCGTGGGTCGTGTAAGATATTACTTTTTTTTTTTTTTTTTTATAGTAATCAAGAATATTTAAAATAATACGTCCGTATAAGAGACGAGGGCTGTCTAAGGAATATTACATGGGAAATTAAAAAACATTAAGAAAACAAGGAATCTATATACCTCAACTAGCTAGTCCAGTTCATAATACCTTCAGGAATCCAATAAAAATCAGAGTCCTGTAATAGCTGAAATTTTAACAACGAACTTCAACCAAAAGGCTAACCAATGTAATATATACATGTGTCATTAAAAGAATCTGAGTAGTTTGAACTTGTCAATTATAGCCAGCTCTTACCAGAGACGCGAAGGCCATTGGTAGCGTTTGTTGATGGTGAATTTTGTGTTGTCACATTGCTATAATCCGTACCAATAGAATGCATGAATGAGGGTTGCTAACGCAGTTGTGACTAGATGGCTAGATGGCCCATGCTATGATTTATTGAATCTAACTAATTATATATCATTCTAGTTTATTGTGGGGGACTTAGCATCATTTTTC
>JAQIZT010000225.1:30000-34261 GCA_029228515.1 Populus alba x Populus x berolinensis | reverse complement strand
GGCAGCCGGTGCTGGCGATGAGTCTGGACTGTTTATAGTCCTAGGCGTGACGAAAAAGACTGGGGGCCTAGGCAGGGGCAGCGATGCCAACAGTGGGAAAAATCGGCAGCGCGGAGATCCGCAGCTGGAGGCCCGTCGGGGAAAATCGGCAGCGCAGATTTGTTGACGAACACGGGCTGGACGCTGGGCTGTCTAGGCCAGGCAGGAAAATTCGTCAAGGGGACGCGCTGACGAAACAGGGGCTGTTCAGACACAGCAGGCAGTGTTGGAATCGGCAGCGCCGACGAAATCGGAGAAGTCGGCAGAATCGGCAGCCGGTGCTGGCGATGAGTCCGGACGATTTATAGTCCCAGGCTTGACGGAAACGACTGGGGGCCTAGACACACACTGGGGCAGTGGCAGCTATGCCAACAGTGGGAAAAATCGGCAGCGCAGATTTTTTGACGAACATGGGCTGGACGCTGGGCTGTCCAGGCCAGGCAGGAAAAATCGTCAAGGGGATGCGCTGACGAAGCAGGGGCTGTTCAGACACAGCAGGCAGTGCTGGAATCGGCAGCGCCGACGAAATCGGCAGAATCGGCAGCCGGTGCTGGCGATGAGTCTGGACTGTTTATAGTCCTAGGCGTGACGAAAAAGACTGGGGGCCTAGGCAGGGGCAGCGATGCCAACAGTGGGAAAAATCGGCAGCGCGGAGATCCGCAGCTGGAGGCCCGTCGGGGAAAATCGGCAGCGCAGATTTGTTGACGAACACGGGCTGGACGCTGGGCTGTCTAGGCCAGGCAGGAAAATTCGTCAAGGGGACGCGCTGACGAAACAGGGGCTGTTCAGACACAGCAGGCAGTGTTGGAATCGGCAGCGCCGACGAAATCGGAGAAGTCGGCAGAATCGGCAGCCGGTGCTGGCGATGAGTCCGGACGATTTATAGTCCCAGGCTTGACGGAAACGACTGGGGGCCTAGACACACACTGGGGCAGTGGCAGCTATGCCAACAGTGGGAAAAATCGGCAGCGCAGATTTTTTGACGAACATGGGCTGGACGCTGGGCTGTCCAGGCCAGGCAGGAAAAATCGTCAAGGGGATGCGCTGACGAAGCAGGGGCTGTTCAGACACAGCGGGCAGTGTTGGAATCGGCAGCGCCGACGAAATTGGAGAAGTCGGCAGAATCGGCAGCCGGTGCTGGCGATGAGTCTGGACTGTTTATAGTCCTAGGCGTGACGAAAAAGACTGGGGGCCTAGGCAGCGGCAGCGATGCCAACAGTGGGAAAAATCGGCAGCGCGGAGATCCGCAGCTGGAGGCCCGTCGGGGAAAATCGGCAGCGCAGATTTGTTGACGAACACGGGCTGGACGCTGGGCTGTCGAGGCCAGGCAGGAAAATTCGTCAAGGGGACGCGCTGACGAAACAGGGGCTGTTCAGACACAGCAGGCAGTGTTGGAATCGGCAGCGCGGACGAACGAGGGGCTGTTCAGACAAATCGGCAACGTCGGAAAAATCGGCAGCGCGGATTTGTGCAGCTGGAGGCCCTATCAGCTGGCTGCCCGCAACGAGTCATTCAATTCTCTGCCCTATCAACATAACTCCCGATGTGTTGTTCGCTATCTTGGAAGAAGAGATCTCTTCCTCCCCGCGTCGGCCGGGTGCGATTACCCGGCGGCGTCGTTCAAATCACTGCCCTATCGGCCACAACTGCTGATGGGGGGGATTAGAGGCCGGCCATGGTGGTGAGGGGAGGCCAAGACCGTGAAAGCAAGAGTTTTCCCGGGGCTCCTCCGGTGGCCGCGGCATGCGCGCTGCCGGTTTTCCCGCATCCCGCCAAGAAAACGTCATGCTTTCCACGTGAAATCAATCCAGTAAAATCAGCCATATTTTTGTGAGGCTGCCAGCCGAATTTGGGGTCATTCCGGGCCGGTTCCTATTTTTGCGTATTTCCTTGATTTTTAATGGTAGGAAAATAAAAAAAAATACTTCCCGACCTCGAAAAAATCTGGGAAAATTTATAAAGGTGGATTGGATTTTTGCCAACCTATGTGCAAAATTTCAGCTCAAAATACCAAGAAATGAATTTTTTAGAGGGGGGGTGACAGCTGGGACCTAGTAGTGTCTGCCCCTGCCAGAGCTGCAATAACACTTATAGCTCTTTAGGGGGGTGCCCCCCGACTGGCCATGGGGCGCGCTGGCTGGCGCCCATAGGCCTGCCGCGGGGGATTTGCGAGCTGCTGCTACACACGTGGGGGGCCTCACGGCCCGAAGTAACGCCGCCATCGATGACCCGTTTTCCGGCCGGCGACGACCCGATTCCGACCACCGCCCTATAAAAATCACACGCGCGCGCCCGCCCGCGCCCGCGCCCGCGTCTGCGCTTGGCGCTGGGGCGCTGGGGCCTGAGGGCCTGGGGCCCTTGGGGGCCCTTGGGCTCTTGGGCGATTGGGCGCGCGCGCGCGCGCGGCAATGATTTCCATGCCGCGCTGCGCAACGGGGGCTGACGCGGGGACAGCCCCTGCTGGCTGGCTATCTTACCCGCGGGGGGGCTGCCTTCGGGCCTTGCCCCCCTGCGCTCTTGCCTGCCCCCCGCGCGGGAGAGGCTACGCACACTCTGCGGCAGCGATGCCAGCAGTGGGAAAAATCGGCAGCGCGGACAGCCCCCGCTGGCTTGCTGTCGTGCCCGCGGGGGGGCTGCCTTCGGGCCCGGGGCAGCGGCAGCGATGCCAGCAGTGGGAAAAATCGGCAGCGCGGACAGCCCCCGCTGGCTTGCTGTCGTGCCCGCGGGGGGGCTGCCTTCGGGCCCGGGGCAGCGGCAGCGATGCCAGCAGTGGGAAAAATCGGCAGCGCGGACAGCCCCCGCTGGCTTGCTGTCGTGCCCGCGGGGGGGCTGCCTTCGGGCCCGGGGCAGCGGCAGCGATGCCAGCAGTGGGAAAAATCGGCAGCGCGGACAGCCCCCGCTGGCTTGCTGTCGTGCCCGCGGGGGGGCTGCCTTCGGGCCCGGGGCAGCGGCAGCGATGCCAGCAGTGGGAAAAATCGGCAGCGCGGACAGCCCCCGCTGGCTTGCTGTCTTGCCCGCGGGGGGGCTGCCTTCGGGCCCGGGGCCCCTGCGCTCTTGCCTCCCCCCCGCGCGGGAGAGGCTAGGCGCTGCTGGGGCCAGCCCGACGTCGCTGGCCGCGCATGCGCGCTGCCGGTTTTCTCGCATCCCGCCAAGAAAACGTCGTGCTTTCCACATGAAACCAATCCAGTAAAATCAGCCATATTTTTGTGAGGCTGCCAGCCGAATTTGGGGTCATTCCGGGCCGGTTCCTATTTTTGCGTATTTCCTTGATTTTTAATGGTAGGAAAATAAAAAAAAATACTTCCCGACCTCGAAAAAATCTGGGAAAATTTATAAAGTTGGATTGGATTTTTTCCAACATATGTGCAAAATTTCAGCTCAAAATACCAAGAAATGAATTTTTTAGAGGGGGGGTGACAGCTGGGACCTAGTAGTGTCTACCCCTGCCAGAGCTGCAATAACACTTATAGCTCTTTAGGGGGGTGCCCCCTGGCTGGCCATGGGGCGCGCTGGCTGGCGCCCATAGGCCTGCCGCGGGGGATTTGTGGGCTGCTGCTATGCTCGGACTAACGTGGGGGGCCTCATGGCCCGAAGTAACGCCGCCATCGATGACCCGTTTTCCGGCCGGCGACGACCCGATTCCGGCCACCGTCCCTGTGACCCGCTCCAAGCCGTTGGGCGCGTTGGGGCTGCTTATCCGCGGCTGCGGGCGCGCACGCACTCTGATTTGCCAGCGCTCGTGCCAACCAATAGGCAGCCCCAACGCGCCCAACGGCTTGGCGCGACGTCACGATTCCGGCCACCGTCCCTGTGACCCGCTCCAAGCCGTTGGGCGCGTTGGGGCTGCTTATCCGCGGCTGCGGGCGCGCACGCACTCTGATTTGCCAGCGCTCGTGCCAACCAATAGGCAGCCCCAACGCGCCCAACGGCTTGGCGCGACGTCACGATTCCGGCCACCGTCCCTGTGACCCGCTCCAAGCCGTTGGGCGCGTTGGGGCTGCTTATCCGCGGCTGCGGGCGCGCACGCACTCTGATTTGCCAGCGCTCGTGCCAACCAATAGGCAGCCCCAACGCGCCCAACGGCTTGGCGCGACGTCACGATTCCGGCCACCGTCCCTGTGACCCGCTCCAAGCCGTTGGGCGCGTTGGGGCTGCTTATCCGCGGCTGCGGGCGCGCACGCACTCTGATTTGCCAGCGCTCGTGCCAACCAATAGGCAGCCC
>JAQIZT010000225.1:17500-20000 GCA_029228515.1 Populus alba x Populus x berolinensis | reverse complement strand
TGGCGTGGCTGTCGTGCACGCGGGCGGGGGCTGCCTTCGGGCCCGGGGCAGCGGCAGCGATGCCAGCAGTGGGTAAAATCGGCAGCGCGGACAGCCCCCGCTGGCTTGCTGTCGTGCCCGCGGGGGGGCTTGCATTTCGGGCCCGGGGCAGCTGGCAGCGATGCCAGCAGCTGGGAAAAATCGGCAGCGCGGACAGCCACCGCTGGCTTGCTGTCGTGCCCGCTGGGGGGCTGCCTTCGGGCCCGGAGGAGGCACACGGCAGCGATGCCAGCAGTGGGCAAAATCGGCAGCGCGGACAAGCCACCCGCTGGCTTGCTGTCGTGCCCGCGGGGGGGCTGCCTTCTGGGCCCGGGGCAGCGGGCAGCGATGCCAGCAGTGGTAAAAATCGGCAGCCGCGGAAAGCCCCCGCTGGCTTGCTGTCGTTGCCCGCGCGGGGGGATGCACTTCGGGCCCGGGGGCAGCTCCCTTTGTTGGCAGCGCGATGCGCCGCATGCCAGTTGGCGAACAATTCGGCTCTTAGCGCGGGTACAGCCCCCGCTGGGCTTGTCTGTTCGTGTCCGCGGGGGGGCTGCCTTCGTGGCCCGGAAGCGTGCATGCCGGCATGCGATGTATGCTCAGTCGTGGGAAAAATCGGCTGCGCGTGTACAGCCCCCGCTGTGCTTGCTGTCGTGCCCTGCAGGGGGGTCTCCGCCTTCGGGCCCGGGGCAGCTGGCAGCGATGCCAGCAGTGGGAATAATTCGCTCGGCAGCGCGGACAGCCCTCCCGCTGGCTAGCGGCTCGTGCTCGCGGGTCGGGCGGTCAGCACTTTCGGGCCCGGGGCAGCTAGGCTGCGATGCCAGCACGTGGGACAATTTGAAGATCGGCAGCGCGGACTTGAGCCACCGCTGTTTTGCTGTCGTGCCCGCGGGGGCGCTGCCTTCGGGCCCGGGGCGCAGCGCTTAGGTGCAGCGATTGCAGCAGTGGGAATAAATCAGGCAGCGTCGGACAAGCCCCCGGGGCTTGCTGTCGTGCTCCGCGGGGGGGTGCTGTGCCTTTCGGTGGCCCGGCGCAGCGCTAGCGCGCGATGCCAGCTCAGTGGGAATAAACTCTGGCACGCGGAGCGCGTAGAGCCCCCGCTGTGACTTGCGTGTCGTTGCCCGCGGGTGGGCTGCCTTCGGGCCCGGTTGGCAGCGTGCAGCTCGATGCCAGCAGTTTGTGAAAAATCGGGCAGCGCGGACAGCCCCCGCTGTGCTTGCTGTCGTGCCCTGCGGGGGGGCTGCCTTATCGGGCCCGGACGGCAGCGGCGAGCGATTGCGCAGCTAGTGGGGAAATATCTGTTCAGAGCGCTGGAACAGCCCCGCCGCTGGTGCTTGCTTCGTCTTGCTCCGGCGGGGCGGGCTTGCCTTCGGGCCGGTGGCCCCCGCTGCGCTCTCTTGCCTGCCCCGCCCGTCCGCGGGAGAGGGCTTGGCGCAGCTTGGGGCCAGCCCGACTCGTCGCTGGTTCCCGCGCATAGCGCTGTCTGCCGTGGTTTGTTTTTCTACGCAATCCGCCAAGATTACAACGTGCCGTGTCTTTTCCAAGCATGAAACCAATCCAGCTAAAATCAGCCATATTTGTGTGAGGCTTGCCAGCCGAATTTGGTGTCATTCCGCGGGCTGGTTCCTATTTTTGCGTATTTCTACTTGATTTTTAATGGTAAGGAAAATAAAAAAACATTTAACTTCCCGACCCTCGAAAAAAATCTGGGAAAAATTTATAAAGTTGGATTGGTTTTTGTCCAACCATATGTGCAAAAATTTAAGCTCGCGCAAAAATACCAAGAATATGAATTTTTATAGAGGGGGGTGACAGCTGGGACGCTTAGTAGTGTCTACCCCTGTCCATAGCAGCATGCAATAACACTTATAGCTCTTTAGGGAGGTGCCCCCTGGGTCGTGGCCAATGGGAGCGTCGCTGGCTGGTCGCCCATAGGCCTGCCGCGGGGGATTTTGTGGGCTTGCTGCTATGCTCGGACTAACGTGGGGGGCCTCATGGCCCGAAGATAGTAACGCCGCCAGATCGATGTGACGGAGGGTCTCCGGCCGGCGTTACTAGGACCTCGTTTCCGGCTCCACCGTCCCTGTGTGACTCCGCCTCTAGCCGTTGGGCGCGTTGGGGCTGCTTATCCGCGGCTGCGGGCGCGCCTCGCACATTCTGATTTGCCAGTCGCTTTTCTTTGTGCCAACCAATAGGCAGGCCCCAACGCGCGCCCAACGGCTTGGCGCGACGTCTATGATTCCTGGCCATCCCAGTCCCTGTGACCCCGAGACTCCGAAAGCCGTTGGGCGCTGTTGGGGCTGCTATTATCCTGCGGCTGCGGGCGCGCTACCGCACTCTGATTTTGCCAGCTGCTCGTGCACAAACCAATAGGCAGCCCCAGACGCGCCCACAGGTGCTTGGCCGCGACGTCACGATTTTCCGGCCCACCGTCCCTGTGACGTGCCGCATCCAAGCCGTTGGGCGCGTTGTGGGCTGCATATCC
>JAQIZT010000225.1:0-7500 GCA_029228515.1 Populus alba x Populus x berolinensis | reverse complement strand
TCCAAGTTTTAAATCAGCCATATTTTTGTGTTGATGGGCTGCCAAGCCGAAGAATTTGGGGTTCCATTCCGGGCCGGATTTCCTATTTTTGCGTATTTCCTTGATTTTTAATGGTAGGAAAAATAATAAAAAAATTACTTCCCGACCTCGAAAATAAAAATCTGGGCGAATAAAAAATTTATTAAGGTGGATTGGAATTTTTTGCCAACCTATGTGCATAATTTCAGCTACAATAATACCAAAGAAATGGAATTTTTTTGAGAGTGGGGGGGGTGGTGACAAGCTGGGTACCTAGTAGTGTCTGCCCTGCCAGAGCATGCAATAACACTTATAGCTCTTTAGGGGGGTTGCCCCCCGAACTGGCCATGGGAGCGCGCTGGCTGGCGCCCATAGGCCGGACCGCGGGGGATTTGCGAGCTGCTGCTATCACACGTGGGGGGCCTCACGGCCCGAAGTAGTAACGCCGCCATACGATGGAAACGTTTTCCGGCCGGCGTACGACCCGATTCCGTCCACCGCCCTAATAAAAATCACACGCGCGCGCCCGCCCGCGCCCGCGCTACCGCGTACTGCGCTTTGGCGCTGAGGGCGCTGGGGCCTGATGGGGCCTGGGGCCCTTGGGGGCCCTTGGGCTCCTTGGGGGGATTGGTGCTGCTTAGCGCTACTGCGTTTTCAATTCTGGTCAAATGCTGCGCGGCAAATGATTTCCATGCCGCGACTGCGCAAACGGGGGCTGGTAAACGCGGGGATCAGCCCCTGCTGGCTGGCTATCTTACCCGCGGTGGGGGGGCTGCCTTTCGGGGCCTTGCCCCCATGCGCTCTTGCCTGCCCCACCGCGCGGGAGAGGGGGAGGCTACGCCACAACTCTGCCGGCAAGCGATGCCAAGCAGTGGGGAAACAATCTGGTCAGCGCCGGGACAGCCCCCGCTGGCTTGCTGTCGTGCCCGCACAGGGGGGGGCTGCCTTCGGGCCCGGGGCAGCGGGCCAGCGATGCCTAGCAGTGGGAAATATCAGGCAGGCAGCGGACAGCCCCCGCTGGCTTGCTGTCCGTGCCCGCGGAGGGAGGGGCTGCCTTCGGGCCCGGGGCAGCGGCACAGCGATGCCAGCAGTGGGAAAAATCGGGCAGCGCGGACAGCCCCCGCTGGCTTGCTGGTCGTGCCCGCGGGGGGGCTGCCTTCGGGCCCGGGGCAGCATTTATTGGGGCAGCGATGCCAGCAGTGGGAAAAATCGGGACCAGCGCGGACAGCCCCCGCTGGCTTGCTGTCGTGCCCGCGGGGGGGGGGCTGCCTTCGGGCCCGGGGCAGCAGGGCGGCAGCGATGCCAGCAGTAGGGGAAAAAAATCCGTGGCAGCGCGGACAGCCCCCGCTGGCTTGCTGTCGTGGCCCGCGGGGGGGGCTGACCTCCGGGCCGGTGTGGCAGCGGCCAGCGATGCCAGCACTGTGGGGAAAAAATCGGACCAGCGGCGGACAGCCCCCGCTGGCTTGCTGTCGTGCCCGCGGGTGGGGCTGCCTTCGGGCCCGGAAGGGCCCCCAGCGGCCGGCAAGGCCGATGCCAGCAAGTGGGAAAAAATCTGGCAGCGCGGGACAGCCCCCGCTGGCTTGCTGGTCGTGCCCGCGGGGGGGCTGGATGCCTTCGGGCCCGGCTGGGCCAGCCGGCCAGCGATGCCAGCAGTGGGAAGAAAATTCGGCAGGCGCGGACAGCCCCCGCTGGACTTGCTGTCTTGCCGACGGGGGGTGGCTGCCTTCGGGCCCGGGGCCCCTGCGCTCTTGCCTGCCCCCCCGCGCGGGAGAGGCTAGGCGCTGCTGGGGACTCAGCCCGACGTCGCTGGCCGCGCATGCGCGCTGCCAGGTTTTCTTCGCATCCCGCCAAGGGAAAACGTCGTGCGTGTTTCCACATGAAACCAATCCAGTAAAATCAGACCATATTTTTGTTAGAAGGCTGCCAGCCGAATTTGGGGTCATTCCGGGGCCGGTTCCTATTTTTGCGTATTTCCTTGATTTTTAATGGTTGGAAAATAATAAAAAAAATACTTCCCGACCTCGAAAAAAATCTTGTGGGGAAAATTTATAAAGTTGGTCTTGGATTGGATTTTTCAACATATGTGCAAAATGTTCAGCTCAAAATACCATGAAATGAAATTTTTTAGAGGGGGGGTTGTTGACAGCTGCTGGACACTAGTTAGTTGTCTCCCCCACATGCCAGAGCTGCAATAACACACTTATAGCTCCTTTAGGGGCGGTGGCATCCCCTGGATGGCCATGGGGCGCGCGTGGCTGGCGGCCCATAGGCCTGCCCGCGGGGGATTGTGTGGGCTGCTGCTGATGCTCGGGACTAACGTGGGGGTGGCCTCATGGGCCCGAAGTAACGCCGCCATCGATAGACCCGTTTTCCGGCCGGCGACGACCCGATTCCGGCCACCGTTCCCTTGTGACCCGCCTCACAAGCCGTTGGGCGCGTTGGGGGCTGCTTATCGCTGGCCTGCTGGCTCGCGCACGCACTCGTGATTTGCCAATGCGCTGTGCCAACCAATAGGCAGCCCCAACGCGCCCAACGGCTTTGCGCGCGAACGTCACGATTCCGGCCACCGTCCCTCGTGGACCCGCTCCAAGCCGTTCCCCTTGGGGCGCGTTGGGGCTGCTTATCCGCGGGGCTGCGGGCGCGCACGCACTCTGATTTGCCAGCGCTCGTGCCAACCAATAGGCAGCCCCAACGCGCCCAACGGCTTGGCGCGACGTAACGATTCCGGCCACCGTCCCTGTGACCCGCTCCAAGCCGTTGGGCGCGTTGGGGCTTGCTTATCCGCGGCTGCGGGCGCGCACGCACTCTGATTTGCCAGCGCTCGTGCCAACCAATAGGCAGCCCCAACGCGCCCAACGGCTTGGCGCGACGTCACGATTCCGGCCACCGTCCCTGTGACCCGCTCCAATCCGTTGGGCGCGTTGGGGCTGCTTATCCGCGGCTGCGGGCGCGCACGCACTCTGATTTGCCAGCGCTCGTGCCAACCAATAGGCAGCCCCAACGCGCCCAACGGCTTGGCGCGACGTCACGATTCCGGCCACCGTCCCCGGGACCCGCTCCAAGCCGTTGGGCGCGTTGGGGCTGCTTATCCGCGGCGTGGGCGTGGGGCCTTAACAAGCCGCGCTCGTTCCAAGGTGCTGGCAGCTGACGCGCGCCTCTCAGCTTGCCGCGACGTCCCGGTGGCGGTGGCCGGAATCCCTGCCCGTCACCCGCTCCAAGCCGTTGGGCGCGTTGGGGCTGCTTATCCGCGGTCTCGGGCGTGGGGCCTTAACAGGATTCCCCTCGTGCCAAGGTGCTGGCAGCCCCAACGCGCCCCACGGCTTGGCGCTACGTAACGGCGACGTCCTGATTCCGGCCACCGCTGCCGTGACCCGCTCCAAGCCGTTGGGCGCGTTGGGGCTGCTTATCCGCGGTCTCGGGTGTGGGGCCTTAACAGGATTCCCCTCGTGCCAAGGTGCTGGCAGCCCCAACGCGCCCCACGGCTTGGCGCGACGTCACGGCAGCGGTGGCCTCTGCCTGTGCTCGCAAGCTGGAGGCCTGGCCGACGTGTCTGGTGCGGACCGCTGAGCTTGGGGATTGCGAGGAGAGCTGTACGCGTGGGCGTGCCGCATTCAGTTGCTGCGCACGTGCCAAGGTGCTGGCTCCCGCCGCCATCCCCAGGCCCCGGCGTGATGTGCCCGCTGCCGAGGCCTGGCCTCCGTCTTCCGAGCTGAGGCAGATGGCCCCCCGAATGATTGTCCCTGTTGCTCCCCCCCGCGGCCTGTCCCTTCGAGATCCGCCGCGTCCCCCGCGGCTTGTTGCGTGTCCCTTCGAGATCCCCCGCGTACCCCGCGGCTTGTTGCTTGTCCCTTCGAGATCCTTCGCGTCCCCCAGCGGCGTTTTGGTTGTCCCTTCGAGATCCTTTCGCGTCCAGCGGTGCGGGCACGATCTCTCTCGGGTGTTTCCATTTGCCCTCGTGGCCGTGGTTCGCTCGTCGGGATTGTTGTCGCGTGTACGCAGAGTCGCCTGAGCGGTAATTGGTTCTGTCCGTGTCGGCAGGCTCCGTGCTTGTGCACCGAACTGTCGGCCTGCTGCCCCCATCACTCTCTGCCCCAGGCCTTGGGTGCCTTGCGGCGAGGCGGGGTTCCTGTGATGCGTACCCACTTCGGTGGAATTTGAATGTGAATGCTGTCCCTCTCCGCCGCGCGCCTCCCCGGGGGCGCGGGGCGAACCTAGCAGCGGCGCCCGTGTTCCAGTCGAGCGGAATCCCGCCGAACTGGCCCACGCGCGGTCGCTCGTGCTTTCGGATGCGGAACGCGATGCCGGCGCGGGGGCCTCCGCCCCTGCGACCGTCCCGTTCGAGCCGCTCTGTGCTCGATAAGAACGACTTCCTCGCCCGTCTCGGCCCCTCGTCTCATCGGCGTCGGGGATCGTGCGGGTCGTGGTGTCGCCAAGGAATGCTACCTGGTTGATCCTGCCAGTAGTCATATGCTTGTCTCAAAGATTAAGCCATGCATGTGTAAGTATGAAACTAATTCTGACTGTGAAACTGCGAATGGCTCATTAAATCAGTTATAGTTTGTTTGAATGGTATTTGCTACTCGGATAACCGTAGTAATTCTAGAGCTAATACGTGCAACAAACCCCGACTTCTGGAAGGGACGCATTTATTAGATAAAAGGTCGACGCGGGCTCTGCCCGTTGCTCTGATGATTCATGATAACTCGACGGATCGCACGGCCATCGTGCTGGCGACGCATCATTCAAATTTCTGCCCTATCAACTTTCGATGGTAGGATAGAGGCCTACTGTTAGAGGTCTAGGCGCGGGGCGCGCCAACGAAGGCACATTGCCTAGGAATTCGGCAGCGATGGACTGCGGCAGAAACGAATTCGGCAGGCAGCGTGCAAGGGTGCATGCGAGTCTTTGAGCTGGCGACTTGGCATGGACGTGGGGCTTAGATGATGGACATTCTAAGTCAGCAGCTGACATAGCAAGGCAGACAAATGGGACTGCCATGAGGGCAAGCAGAACATAGTGGAGGGGCCGAAAGTTGGTGAAGAAAGTGCTTCACCAACCCACTAAAGATAATGGTGGGGATGATACTCCATTAGGCCATGTGAATGGGAATCATGGGGGAAGGTAGTGCTCCACTATGCCCCGAAATTGGGGGTGTTAGGTGAGAATGGAAGCTCACACTTGACTATAAATAGGCTGCCAAGCCTCCTGCTGTGTAGCATGCGAATTTGTGCATAGCACACACCAATTTTGTGTATTTCCTTTGTTGATGAGATAAATAAAGGTTGAGATGGATTCTTGTAAAAAGCTTGGTGTGTTTGCTTGTGTTTGCTTATACTTGCTTGTGTTTGTTGTTTGTCTACGACGAGGCGATTGTGAGAACCTCCTTGAGTGTGCGAAACACATAGTCGTAGGAAAACCACGAACGTGAAAGGAGTGAGGCAAGGGCCCTGAGTCTAGCGTTGGGACTGAGTTTGCTGGGGGGGACTAGGCTGCCGCGAAACGGGTTAATTTGCGTAGGCGAAACAAATTATCCCCGTGACAATTGGTTATATCAGAGCACGGTTGATTCAACAACGTGTACAGCCCGAAACCAATGGAAGCCATTCGGGATACGGTTGACGCGTCTGGAGACTATGATAGGGCCAGACGATGAAGAGGAAGAACGCACTGTCATGGATCGCTTGGAAGGAAGCAATGGAAAGCGCTGCTCTGAAAGGGCTGATGAGCTTTTATACATCTAGACTTGCGGCAGAATCGAATAGCCCCCCTGTGTGTATGGTGTTCGATTTGGCTTGTAAGCTGCCGAAGATGAGATGTATGGATTAGCGTGTTTCTGAACATAATGAGGGCCTAAAGGTACCAGGAACAAGAAGTCACAAACACTCCTTCCATTTGGAGGGTAAGTTTCCTCTATAAGACCCAAATTGACCGTTAACCACTATAAGTGCTTTGAGGCTTGGGGCAAAGCATTAGTGCCAAAGAGCTGGAAAATTTTTTATGGGACATGGTAGGTAGATACAGTACTGCAGCAGCTGAGCCAGAGGTGATGTGGCGCTAACTGGAACAAGTTTTGTGTTCGATACCGTGATGAATCGCACGGGTGAGCGCGTAAGCTTTTGGTGTACTCACTAGCGTGGGAGGACACCTGGAGAATCGCAAAGCATGATCTAAGTGCAGGGTGACGTGCCAGAAGATTGAGAACATGGTGACGCGTTATCAAGAAGGAAAGCTAAAGGGAACAGTTCTATTCCGGATAAACAATAGAATCGTGGATATGCACGAAGTATGAAGTTGAAAAGACTAATACAAAGACAGGTCAGACCAGTGTGAATAATTGTAAATGTTTTATAGTTCGTGTAATTGCTCGACATACTAGGGAATATGGTGCGAGTGAGGACCAGTAGTTGTTCAATTTTATGTCCGGATGGCAAACGTCAGGTGTGGGGCTGCAAGCCGGCGTGTGCCGTGCTAGACGAGTAAACAGAATGTGAAGGATCTGTCTAGTACGGTGCTATTGCTGCTGCGCGGACAATTTGGGTAGGACTATAATAGCTCTCTCCGCGAGAAATAAGCCAGAGAAACTGCAGAGCTATAAATCAGCCCTCCACTTCAAAAGTCAATGTTGGGTGTAATATTAAAGAGCTTAAGGATTGGAAAGGCCCAAGGTAAGATAAGTTTTTCGGTGGATTTGGCGGAATTGTGAGATGCTAGGATAAGGCTACTGCCAGCGAGAGATGGGGCAAGGCCAAATAGACGCACACACCAGGTAATGGTACTAAACCGAACATTACATGCTTCATTTGCGAGGGTCCTCACTTTGCGAGGGAATGCCCAAAGAGGGAGAAACTGAATGCTATTCGAGCTGGGAATAGCGATGAAGAGGAGGGCATGATTACGCGCGTCAATCCCATGCGGGTGTTATGTTGCTTGGTAGCTGAATCAGAGGATGCGGCTGCCGAAAACAGCCACGTTGAGACAGACTTGGCAAGGATTGAAACCTTACGAAAGGGAAGCCTGGGGGCAACGGACAGCCTCATGTATGTGAAGATTGAGATAAACGGCAAGGGCGTGACAGCTATGCTGGATTCAGGCGCAACCCACACGTTTGTGGCAGATCGTGATGGCGAAAGAACTTGGCTTGCGGCTGAGTGACAGCCAGACATCCATGAAGGCAGTAAACTCGAAGGCGCAGAAGATTGCTGGGATGTCTTATGAATGTGCCGATTGTGCTGGATCAGTGGAGAGGTAAGCACGATTTGCTTGTCATAACTCTTGACGATTATGATCTTATTCTTGGCCTAGATTTCCTACGGAAAGCCAAGATTGCTTTATGCCGTATCTCAATGGGATAATGATTGCGAGCGAGGGATGCCCATGTTTTGTTCCCTGCTGAAATAGTCGCAGTGGCGAATGTTGCGAAAGGGAAGAAGAGCTTAATATCGGCCCATCGCAATTGAGAAAGCATTGCGGAAAGGAGGGGAA
>JAQIZT010000224.1:30000-34270 GCA_029228515.1 Populus alba x Populus x berolinensis | reverse complement strand
CATTTCTTGGTATTTTGAGCTGAAAATTTTGCACATATGTTGGCAAAAATCCAACACCAACTTTATAAATTTTTCCCAGATATTTTCGAGGTCGGGAAGTATTTTTCTTTTATTTTCCTAACCATTAAAAATCAAGGAAACTACGCAAAAATAGGAACCAGGCCCGGAATGACCCCAAATTCGGACTGGCATCCTCACAAAAATTTGGCTGATTTTACTGGATTGGTTTCATGTGGAAAGACACGATTAAAACGTTTTCTTGGCGGGATGCGAGAAATACCGGGCAGCGCGGCATGCGCAGGCCAGCGACGTCGGGCCTGGCTGCCCAAGCTAGCGCCTAGCCTCTCCCCTATCGCGGGGGGCAGGCAAGAGCTGCAGGGGCCCCGGGCCCGAAGGCAGCCCCCCCGCGGGCCAAGACAGCAAAGCCAGCGGGGGCTGTCCCGCGCTGCCGATTTTTTCCCACTGCTGGCAAATCGCTTGCCGCCAGGCCACCCGGGCCCGAAGGCAGCCCCCCGCGGGCAAGACAGCAAGCCAGCGGGGGCTGTCCGCGCTGACGATTTTTCCCACTGCTGGCATCGCTGCCGCTGCCCCGGGCCCGAAAGGCAGCCCCCCCGCGGGCACGACAGCAAGCCAGCGGGGGCTGTCCGCGCTGCCGATTTTTCCCACTGCTGGCATCGCTGCCGCTGCCCCGGACCCGAAGGCAGCCCCACAGCGGGCACGACAGCAAGCCAGCGGGGGCTGTCCGCGCTGCCGATTTTTCCCACTGCTGGCATCGCTGCCGCTGCCCCGGGCCGAAGGCAAGCCCCCCGCGGGCACGACAGCAAGCCAGCGGGGGCTGTCGCGCTGCCGATTTTTCCCACTGCTGGCATCGCTGCCGCTGCCCCGGGCCCGAAGGCAGCCCCCCCGCGGGCACGACAGCAAGCCAGCGGGTGGCTGTCCGCGCAGCCGATTTTTCCACTGCTGGCATCGCTGCCGCTGCCCCGGTGCCGAAGGCAGCCCCCCGCGGGCACGACAGCAAGCCAGCGGGGGCTGTCCGCGCTGCCGATTTTTCCCACTGCTGCATCGCTGCCGCTGCCCCGGGCCCGAAGGCAGCCCCCCCGCGGGCACGACAGCAAGCCAGCGGGGGCTGTCCGCGCTGCCGATTTTTCCACTGCTGGCATCGCGCGCAGAGTGTGCGTAGCCTCCCCGCGCGGGGGGCAGGCAAGAGCGCAGGGGGGCAAGGCCCGAAGGCAGCCCCCCGCGGGCACGACAGCAAGCCAGCGGGGGCTGTCCGCGATGCCGATTTTTCCCACTGCTGGCATCGCTGCCGCTGCCCCGGGCCCGAAGGCAGCCCCCTGCGGGCACGACAGCAAGCCAGCGGGGGCTGTCCGCGCTGCCGATTTTCCCACTGCTGGCATCGCTGCCGCTGCCCCGGGCCCGAAGGCAGCCCCCCGCGGGCTCGACAGCAAGCCAGCGGGGGCTGTCCGCGCTGCCGATTTTTCCCACTGCTGGCATCGCTGCCGCTGCCCCGGGCCCGAAGGCAGCCCCCCCGCGGGCACGACAGCAAGCCAGCGGGGGCTGTCCGCGCTGCCGATTTTTCCCACTGCTGGCATCGCTGCCGCTGCCCCGGGCCCGAAGGCAGCCCCCCCGCGGGCACGACAGCAAGCCAGCGGGGGCTGTCCGCGCTGCCGATTTTTCCCACTGCTGGCATCGCTGCCGCTGCCCCGGGCCCGAAGGCAGCCCCCCCGCGGGCACGACAGCAAGCCAGCGGGGGCTGTCCGCGCTGCCGATTTTTCCCACTGCTGGCATCGCTGCCGCAGAGTGTGCGTAGACTCTCCCGCGCGGGGGGCAGGCAAGAGCGCAGGGGGGCAAGGCCCGAAGGCAGCCCCCCCGCGGGTAAGATAGCCAGCCAGCAGGGGCTGTCCCCGCGTCAGACCCCGTTGCGCAGCGCGGCATGGAAATCATTGCCGCGCGCGCGCGCGCCCAATCGCCCAAGAGCCCAAGGGCCCCCAAGGGCCCCAGGCCCTCAGGCCCCAGCGCCCCAGCGCCAAGCGCAGACGCGGGCGCGGGCGCGCGCGCGCGTGAGATTTTTATAGGGCGGTGGTCGGAATCGGGTCGTCGCCGGCCGGAAAACGGGTCATCGATGGCGGCGTTACTTCGGGCCGTGAGGCCCCCCACGTGTGTAGCAGCAGCTCGCAAATCCCCCGCGGCAGGCCTATGGGCGCCAGCCAGCGCGCCCCATGGCCAGTCGGGGGGCACCCCCCTAAAGAGCTATAAGTGTTATTGCAGCTCTGGCAGGGGCAGACACTACTTGGTCCCAGCTGTCACCCCCCCTCTAAAAAATTCATTTCTTGGTATTTTGAGCTGAAAATTTTGCACCTAGGTTGGCAAAAATCCAATCCACCTTTATAAATTTTCCCAGATTTTTTCGAGGTCGGGAAGTATTTTTTTTTATTTTCCTACCATTAAAAATCAAGGAAATACGCAAAAATAGGAACCGGCCCGGAATGACCCCAAATTCGGCTGGCAGCCTCACAAAAATATGGCTGATTTTACTGGATTGGTTTCACGTGGAAAGCACGACGTTTTCTTGGCGGGATGCGGGAAAACCGGCAGCGCGCATGCCGCGGCCACCGGAGGAGCCCCGGGAAAACTCTTGCTTTCACGGTCTTGGCCTCCCCTCACCACCATGGCCGGCCTCTAATCCCCCCATCAGCAGTTGTGGCCGATAGGGCATGTGACTTTGAACGACGCCGCCGGGTAATCGCACCCGGCCAGACGGCGGGGAGGAAGAGATCTCTTCTTCCAATGGATAGCGAAAACAACACATCGGGAGTTATGTTGTTATGGGCATGAGAATTGAAAGTACTCGTTGCGGGCAGCCAGATTGATTTTAGGGCTCTCCAGCTGCACATAATCCGCGGCTTTTGCCGATTTTTCCGACGTTGCCGATTTGTCCTGAACAGCCCCTCGTTCGTCCGCGCTTTGCCGATTCCAACACTGCCTGCTGTGTCTGAAACAGCCCATTGTTTCGTCAGCGGCGTCCCCTTGACGAATTTTCCTGCCTAGGGCCCTTCGACAGCCCAGCCGTCCAGCCCGTGATCGTCTAACAAATCTGCGCTTGCCGATTTTCCCCACTGTTTGGAAAAAGCGGCCACTGCCCCAGTGTGTGTCTAGGCCCTCCATGTCGTTTTCGTCAAGCCTAGGACTATAAATCGTCCGGACTCATCGCCAGCACCCGGCTGACGATTCTGCCGACTTCTCCGATTTCGTCGGCGCTGCCGATTCCAACACCTGCCTGCTGTGTCTGAACAGCCCCTGTTTCGTCAGCGCGGCCCGATTCCAACACTGCCTGCTGTGTCTGAACAGCCCTTCATGTTTCGGCAGCGCGTCCCCTTGACGAATTTTCCTGCCTGGCCTCGACAGTCCCTTAGCGTCCAGCCCGTCGTCGTCAACAAAATCTGCGCTGCCGATTTTCCTCCGACGGGCCTCCAGCTGCGGATACTCCGCGCCTGCCGATTTTTCCCACTGTTGGACATCGGCTGCCCCTGCCTAGGCCACCAGTCTTTTTCGTCACGCCTAGGACTATAAACAGTCCAGACTCTTCGCCAGCACCGGCTGCCGATTCTGCCGATTCCACCCCTGCCCGCTGTGTCTGAACAGCCCCTGCTTCGGCAGCGATGTCCCCTCGGACTCGATTTTTCCTGCCTCGCCTGGACAGCCCAGCGTCCAGCCCTTGTTCGTCAAAAAATTTGCGCTGCCGAATTTTCCCACTGCCCCAGCGTTTTGTGGTCTAGGGCCCCCTGTCGTTTTCGTCAAGCCTAGGACTATAAAATCGTCCGGAACTCATCGTCAGCACCTGCTTCCGATTCCGACGACTTTGCCGATTTCGTCGGCGCTGGCCGGATTCCAGCACTGCCTGCTGTGTCCGAACAGCCCCTGTTTTCGTCGGCGGCATACCCTCGGACGAATTTTCCTGCCTGGCCTGGACAGCCCAGCGTCCAGCCCGTGTTCGTCAAAGCAATCTGACGCCTCCGTTCTTCCCCGAACGGGCATGCAGCTGGCTCAATTCGGCGATGACGATCTTCCCCTTTGGTGGGCCATGGCTGCCACTGCCCCGATGTCATAGACCAACAGTCTTTCTCTTCAAGCCTTGGACTATACAGTCACGAGATCCCGGGAGCGCTGCCACGGTCCCATCCCATCCAAGCCTCCTCGACGCCGTTGCCCCTAGAGGGGCCGGGGGGGACGAATCGGAGCGACATGGGGATGAATCTCAGTGGATTGTGGG
>JAQIZT010000224.1:20000-22500 GCA_029228515.1 Populus alba x Populus x berolinensis | reverse complement strand
CGGTGGCCGGAATCGTGACGTCGCGCCAAGCCGTTGGGCGCGTTGGGGCTGCCTATTGGTTGGCACGAGCGCTGGCAAATCAGAGTGCGTGCGCGCCCGCAGCCGCGGATAAGCAGCCCCAACGCGCCCAACGGCTTGGAGCGGGTCACAGGGACGGTGGCCGGAATCGGGTCGTCGCCGGCCGGAAAACGGGTCATCGATGGCGGCGTTACTTCGGGCCATGAGGCCCCCCACGTTAGTCCGAGCATAGCAGCAGCCCACAAATCCCCCGCGGCAGGCCTATGGGCGCCAGCCAGCGCGCCCCATGGCCAGCCAGGGGGCACCCCCCTAAAGAGCTATAAGTGTTATTGCAGCTCTGGCAGGGGTAGACACTACTAGGTCCCAGCTGTCACCCCCCCTCTAAAAAATTCATTTCTTGGTATTTTGAGCTGAAATTTTGCACATATGTTGGCAAAAATCCAATCCAACTTTATAAATTTTCCCAGATTTTTTCGAGGTCGGGAAGTATTTTTTTTTATTTTCCTACCATTAAAAATCAAGGAAATACGCAAAAATAGGAACCGGCCCGGAATGACCCCAAATTCGGCTGGCAGCCTCACAAAAATATGGCTGATTTTACTGGATTGGTTTCATGTGGAAAGCACGACGTTTTCTTGGCGGGATGCGAGAAAACCGGCAGCGCGCATGCGCGGCCAGCGACGTCGGGCTGGCCCCAGCAGCGCCTAGCCTCTCCCGCGCGGGGGGCAGGCAAGAGCGCAGGGGCCCCGGGCCCGAAGGCAGCCCCCCCGCGGGCAAGACAGCAAGCCAGCGGGGGCTGTCCGCGCTGCCGATTTTTCCCACTGCTGGCATCGCTGCCGCTGCCCCGGGCCCGAAGGCAGCCCCCCCGCGGGCACGACAGCAAGCCAGCGGGGGCTGTCCGCGCTGCCGATTTTTCCCACTGCTGGCATCGCTGCCGCTGCCCCGGGCCCGAAGGCAGCCCCCCCGCGGGCACGACAGCAAGCCAGCGGGGGCTGTCCGCGCTGCCGATTTTTCCCACTGCTGGCATCGCTGCCGCTGCCCCGGGCCCGAAGGCAGCCCCCCCGCGGGCACGACAGCAAGCCAGCGGGGGCTGTCCGCGCTGCCGATTTTTCCCACTGCTGGCATCGCTGCCGCTGCCCCGGGCCCGAAGGCAGCCCCCCGCGGGCACGACAGCAAGCCAGCGGGGGCTGTCCGCGCTGCCGATTTTTCCCACTGCTGGCATCGCTGCCGCTGCCCCGGGCCCGAAGGCAGCCCCCCCGCGGGCACGACAGCAAGCCAGCGGGGGCTGTCCGCGCTGCCGATTTTTCCCACTGCTGGCATCGCTGCCGCTGCCCCGGGCCCGAAGGCAGCCCCCCGCGGGCACGACAGCAAGCCAGCGGGGGCTGTCCGCGCTGCCGATTTTTCCCACTGCTGGCATCGCTGCCGCGCGCCCGGGCCCGAAGGCAGCCCCCCGCGGGCACGACAGCAAGCCAGCGGGGGCTGTCCGCGCTGCCGATTTTCCCACTGCTGGCATCGCTGCCGCTGCCCCGGGCCCGAAGGCAGCCCCCCGCGGGCACGACAGCAAGCCAGCGGGGGCTGTCCGCGCTGCCGATTTTTCCCACTGCTGGCATCGCTGCCGCTGCCCGGCCCGAAGGCAGCCCCCCGCGGGCAAGACAGCAAGCCAGCGGGGGCTGTCCGCGCTGCCGATTTTTCCCACTGCTGGCATCGCTGCCGCTGCCCCGGGCCCGAAGGCAGCCCCCCCGCGGGCAAGACAGCAAGCCAGCGGGGGCTGTCCGCGCTGCCGATTTTTCCCACTGCTGGCATCGCTGCCGCTGCCCCGGGCCCGAAGGCAGCCCCCCGCGGGCACGACAGCAAGCCAGCGGGGGCTGTCCGCGCTGCCGATTTTTCCCACTGCTGGCATCGCTGCCGCTGCCCGGGCCCGAAGGCAGCCCCCCCGCGGGCACGACAGCAAGCCAGCGGGGGCTGTCCGCGCTGCCGATTTTTCCCACTGCTGGCATCGCTGCCGCTGCCCGGGCCCGAAGGCAGCCCCCCGCGGGCACGACAGCAAGCCAGCGGGGGCTGTCCGCGCTGCCGATTTTTCCCACTGCTGGCATCGCTGCCGCTGCCCCGGGCCCGAAGGCAGCCCCCCGCGGGCACGACAGCAAGCCAGCGGGGGCTGTCCGCGCTGCCGATTTTTCCCACTGCTGGCATCGCTGCCGCTGCCCCGGGCCCGAAGGCAGCCCCCCCGCGGGCACGACAGCAAGCCAGCGGGGGCTGTCCGCGCTGCCGATTTTTCCCACTGCTGGCATCGCTGCCGCTGCCCCGGGCCCGAAGGCAGCCCCCCCGCGGGCACGACAGCAAGCCAGCGGGGGCTGTCCGCGCTGCCGATTTTTCCCACTGCTGGCATCGCTGCCGCTGCGCTAGCCCTCCCGCGCGGCCGGCAAGGCCCGAAGGCAGCCCCCCCGCGGGCACGACAGCAAGCCAGCGGGGGCTGTCCGCGCTG
>JAQIZT010000224.1:0-10000 GCA_029228515.1 Populus alba x Populus x berolinensis | reverse complement strand
GCAAGCTGAGAGGCGCGCGTCAGCTGCCAGCACCTTGGAACGAGCGCGGCTTGTTAAGGCCCCACGCCCACGCCGCGGATAAGCAGCCCCAACGCGCCCAACGGCTTGGAGCGGGTCCCGGGGACGGTGGCCGGAATCGTGACGTCGCGCCAAGCCGTTGGGCGCGTTGGGGCTGCCTATTGGTTGGCACGAGCGCTGGCAAATCAGAGTGCGTGCGCGCCCGCAGCCGCGGATAAGCAGCCCCAACGCGCCCAACGGCTTGGAGCGGGTCACAGGGACGGTGGCCGGAATCGTGACGTCGCGCCAAGCCGTTGGGCGCGTTGGGGCTGCCTATTGGTTGGCACGAGCGCTGGCAAATCAGAGTGCGTGCGCGCCCGCAGCCGCGGATAAGCAGCCCCAACGCGCCCAACGGCTTGGAGCGGGTCACAGGGACGGTGGCCGGAATCGTGACGTCGCGCCAAGCCGTTGGGCGCGTTGGGGCTGCCTATTGGTTGGCACGAGCGCTGGCAAATCAGAGTGCGTGCGCGCCCGCAGCCGCGGATAAGCAGCCCCAACGCGCCCAACGGCTTGGAGCGGGTCACAGGGACGGTGGCCGGAATCGGGTCGTCGCCGGCCGGAAAACGGGTCATCGATGGCGGCGTTACTTCGGGCCATGAGGCCCCCCACGTTAGTCCGAGCATAGCAGCAGCCCACAAATCCCCCGCGGCAGGCCTATGGGCGCCAGCCAGCGCGCCCCATGGCCAGCCAGGGGGCACCCCCCTAAAGAGCTATAAGTGTTATTGCAGCTCTGGCAGGGGTAGACACTACTAGGTCCCAGCTGTCACCCCCCCTCTAAAAAATTCATTTCTTGGTATTTTGAGCTGAAATTTTGCACATATGTTGGCAAAAATCCAATCCAACTTTATAAATTTTCCCAGATTTTTTCGAGGTCGGGAAGTATTTTTTTTTATTTTCCTACCATTAAAAATCAAGGAAATACGCAAAAATAGGAACCGGCCCGGAATGACCCCAAATTCGGCTGGCAGCCTCACAAAAATATGGCTGATTTTACTGGATTGGTTTCATGTGGAAAGCACGACGTTTTCTTGGCGGGATGCGAGAAAACCGGCAGCGCGCATGCGCGGCCAGCGACGTCGGGCTGGCCCCAGCAGCGCCTAGCCTCTCCCGCGCGGGGGGCAGGCAAGAGCGCAGGGGCCCCGGGCCCGAAGGCAGCCCCCCCGCGGGCAAGACAGCAAGCCAGCGGGGGCTGTCCGCGCTGCCGATTTTTCCCACTGCTGGCATCGCTGCCGCTGCCCCGGGCCCGAAGGCAGCCCCCCCGCGGGCAAGACAGCAAGCCAGCGGGGGCTGTCCGCGCTGCCGATTTTTCCCACTGCTGGCATCGCTGCCGCTGCCCCGGGCCCGAAGGCAGCCCCCCCGCGGGCACGACAGCAAGCCAGCGGGGGCTGTCCGCGCTGCCGATTTTTCCCACTGCTGGCATCGCTGCCGCTGCCCCGGGCCCGAAGGCAGCCCCCCCGCGGGCACGACAGCAAGCCAGCGGGGGCTGTCCGCGCTGCCGATTTTTCCCACTGCTGGCATCGCTGCCGCTGCCCCGGGCCCGAAGGCAGCCCCCCGCGGGCACGACAGCAAGCCAGCGGGGGCTGTCCGCGCTGCCGATTTTTCCCACTGCTGGCATCGCTGCCGCTGCCCCGGGCCCGAAGGCAGCCCCCCGCGGGCACGACAGCAAGCCAGCGGGGGCTGTCCGCGCTGCCGATTTTTCCCACTGCTGGCATCGCTGCCGCTGCCCCGGGCCCGAAGGCAGCCCCCCCGCGGGCACGACAGCAAGCCAGCGGGGGCTGTCCGCGCTGCCGATTTTTCCCACTGCTGCATCGCATGCGCTGCCGCTGCGCGGGCAGCGCCGGGCCCGAAGGCAGCCCCCCCGCGGGCACGACAGCAAGCCAGCGGGGGCTGTCCGCGCTGCCGATTTTTCCCACTGCTGGCATCGCTGCCGCTGCCCCGGGCCCGAAGGCAGCCCCCCCGCGGGCACGACAGCAAGCCAGCGGGGGCTGTCCGCGCTGCCGATTTTTCCCACTGCTGGCATCGCTGCCGCTGCCCCGGGCCCGAAGGCAGCCCCCCCGCGGGCAAGACAGCAAGCCAGCGGGGGCTGTCCGCGCTGCCGATTTTTCCCACTGCTGGCATCGCTGCCGCTGCCCGGGCCCGAAGGCAGCCCCCCCGCGGGCAAGACAGCAAGCCAGCGGGGGCTGTCCGCGCTGCCGATTTTTCCCACTGCTGGCATCGCTGCCGCTGCCCCGGGCCCGAAGGCAGCCCCCCCGCGGGCACGACAGCAAGCCAGCGGGGGCTGTCCGCGCTGCCGATTTTTCCCACTGCTGGCATCGCTGCCGCTGCCCCGGGCCCGAAGGCAGCCCCCCGCGGGCACGACAGCAAGCCAGCGGGGGCTGTCCGCGCTGCCGATTTTTCCCACTGCTGGCATCGCTGCCGCAGAGTGTGCGTAGCCTCTCCCGCGCGGGGGGCAGGCAAGAGCGCAGGGGGCAAGGCCCGAAGGCAGCCCCCCCGCGGGTAAGATAGCCAGCCAGCAGGGGCTGTCCCCGCGTCAGCCCCCGTTGCGCAGCGCGGCATGGAAATCATTGCCGCGCGCGCGCGCGCCCAATCGCCCAAGAGCCCAAGGGCCCCCAAGGGCCCCAGGCCCTCAGGCCCCAGCGCCCCAGCGCCAAGCGCAGACGCGGGCGCGGGCGCGGGCGGGCGCGCGCGCGCGTGTGATTTTTATAGGGCGGTGGTCGGAATCGGGTCGTCGCCGGCCGGAAAACGGGTCATCGATGGCGGCGTTACTTCGGGCCGTGAGGCCCCCCACGTGTGTAGCAGCAGCTCGCAAATCCCCCGCGGCAGGCCTATGGGCGCCAGCCAGCGCGCCCCATGGCCAGTCGGGGGGCACCCCCTAAAGAGCTATAAGTGTTATTGCAGCTCTGGCAGGGGCAGACACTACTAGGTCCCAGCTGTCACCCCCCCTCTAAAAAATTCATTTCTTGGTATTTTGAGCTGAAATTTTGCACATAGGTTGGCAAAAATCCAATCCACCTTTATAAATTTTCCCAGATTTTTTCGAGGTCGGGAAGTATTTTTTTTTATTTTCCTACCATTAAAAATCAAGGAAATACGCAAAAATAGGAACCGGCCCGGAATGACCCCAAATTCGGCTGGCAGCCTCACAAAAATATGGCTGATTTTACTGGATTGATTTCACGTGGAAAGCATGACGTTTTCTTGGCGGGATGCGGGAAAACCGGCAGCGCGCATGCCGCGGCCACCGGAGGAGCCCCGGGAAAACTCTTGCTTTCACGGTCTTGGCCTCCCCTCACCACCATGGCCGGCCTCTAATCCCCCCCATCAGCAGTTGTGGCCGATAGGGCAGTGATTTGAACGACGCCGCCGGGTAATCGCACCCGGCCGACGCGGGGAGGAAGAGATCTCTTCTTCCAAGATAGCGAACAACACATCGGGAGTTATGTTGATAGGGCAGAGAATTGAATGACTCGTTGCGGGCAGCCAGCTGATAGGGCCTCCAGCTGCACAAATCCGCGCTGCCGATTTTTCCGACGTTGCCGATTTGTCTGAACAGCCCCTCGTTCGTCCGCGCTGCCGATTCCAACACTGCCTGCTGTGTCTGAACAGCCCCTGTTTCGTCAGCGCGTCCCCTTGACGAATTTTCCTGCCTGGCCTCGACAGCCCAGCGTCCAGCCCGTGTTCGTCAACAAATCTGCGCTGCCGATTTTCCCCACTGTTGGCATAGCTGCCACTGCCCAGTGTGTGCCTAGGCCCCCAGTCGTTTTCGTCACGCCTAGGACTATAAACAGTCCGGACTCATCGCCAGCACCGGCTGCCGATTCTGCCGACTTCTCCGATTTCGTCGGCGCTGCCGATTCCAACACTGCCCGCTGTGTCTGAACAGCCCCTGTTTCGTCAGCGCTGCCGATTCCAACACTGCCTGCTGTGTCTGAACAGCCCTGTTTCGTCAGCGCTGCCGATTCCAACACTGCCTGCTGTGTCTGAACAGCCCCTGCTTCGTTCAGCGCATCCCCTTGACGAATTTTCATGCCTGGTCCTCGACAGCCCAGCGTACGACAGCCCATGTTCGTCAAAAAATATGCGCTGCCCGATGTTTCCCCGACGGGCTTCCAGCTGCGGATCTCCGCGCTGAACGCTTTTGTCCCACTGTTGGCATCGCTGCCCCTGCCGTAGGCCCCCAGTCTTTTTCGTCACGCCGTTGGTATACTAAACGCAGTCCCAGACTCATCGCTCAGCACCGGCTGCCGATTCTGCCGGACTTCGCCGTTTTCGTCGGCGCTGACGCGATTCCAGCACTGCCGCTTTCGCGGCTTCTGTGTCTGAACAGCCCCTGCTTCGTCAGCGCATCCCCGCCTGACGAAATTTTCCTGTCCTCGGCCTGGACAGCCCAGCGTCCAGCCCATGTTCGTCAATAGAGAAGACTGCCGCTGCCGATTTTCTCCCTGTTGGCCGTGCCACTGCCCCAGCGTGTGCCATAGGTGCTCACCAGTCGTTTTCGTCAAGCCTAGGACTATAAAATCGTCCGGACTCATCGCCATTTGCACGCGTTGCCGATTCTGACGGACTTTTGCCTGATGATTTCGTCGGCGCAATCCCTCGACGAATTGTCCTGCCTGGCCTGGTACAGCCCAGCGTCCAGCCCATGTTGTTCAAGTCAATCTGCGCACCTCCGATCGCTTCCCCGACGGGCCTTCAGCTTGCAAGCAAATCTGCGCTGCCGATCTTCCCCTTTGGTGGCATGGATTAGGCATTGCCCCAGTTTGTCCCTAGACAAAAAGTCGTTCTGTTCAAGCTATGGAGCTTATCCTCAGTCGCCCGAGATCCAGTGGAGCGCTGCCCGATCCCATCCCATCCCCAGCCTTCCTCGGTCGGCCAGTTGTGCTCCTAGAGGGGCCAGGGGGGGACGAATCGAGAGCGACATGGGGCTGAATCCCCCTCCTGTGGATTCGTGGCAGCAAAGGCCACTCTGCCACTTACAATACCACTCGTCGCGTATTTAAGTCGTCTGAAGAAGGATTCTACCGTCCGCTCGGTGGGAATAGTATATTTCATGGCGGGGGCCCCCCCCCTCCCCCCCCCCCGCGAGTGCTCTTTCGCCTTGCCGAGGGCTTGGGCCACGGCCAAGTGCCTTCCTGGGTGGCCAAGATCGGCCCCGACTGCAGGTCACGGGACAAGCGATCGGGCGGCGGGCTGCACGCGTCGCAATCTAGCCCGGATTATGACTTAGTAGGCGTTCAGTACATTAAATCCAACGCACAACGGTAGCTTCGCGCCCCACTGGCTTTTTCAACCATGCTGCGATGACCAATTGTACGAATCAACGGTTCGCCTCTCTGACTAGGTTGGTATTACTATTGCGACACTGTCATCAGTAGGGCTAAAACTAACCCCCCCTGTCTCACGCTCGGTCTTAAACCCTGCTTCAGCGTTCCCTCTTGGTGGGTGAACAATCCCTACACTTGGTAGATATTCTGCGTTCACAATGATTGGCAGATGCCCGACATCGCAGGATAAAAATAAGCAACGCTCGCTCTGAACGTATGGCTTGCCACAAGCCAGTTATCCTCGTGGTAACTTTTCTGACACCTCTAGCTTCAAATTACGGAAGGTCTAAAGGATCCGATAGGCACACGCTCTTCACGGTTTTATTCGTACTCGGAAAATCTGAATTCAAACGAGCTTTTACCCTTTTGTTCCACACGAGATTTCTGTTCTCGTTGAGCTCATCTGTAGGACACCTGCGTTAGTCTTTTACCTGATGTGCCGCCCCATTGCAAAACTCCCCACCTGACAATGTCTTCCGCCCGGATCGGCCGCCGAAGCGGCCTTGGGTCCAAAAAGAGGGGCAGCGCCCGCCCTCCTACGATTTCATGGAATATTAGAAAACATAACGTTAAAAGTTGTGGTATTTTCAGCTTCGTCCGAAGCGTCCCACTTATCCTACACCTCTCAAGTCATTCTCGACATAAGTCGGGAGGACTAGAGTCAAAGCTCGCAATCTGGTCTTCTTTCCCCGATGATTCCGCCAAAGCCCGTTCCTCTTGGCTGTCCTGTGGGTTTCGATGGATAGTAGACTCGGAGACAGTGGGAGATCTCGTTGTATCCATTCATGCGCTGTCACTAATTAGATGGACGAGGCATTTGGCTACCTTAAGAAGAGTCATAGTTACTCCCGCCTGTTTAACCGCAGGCGCTTCGGGTTGAATTTCTTCACTTTGACATTCAGAGCACTGGGCAGAAATCTTACATAGCCCGGGAGCATCCGCAGGGACCATCGCCCCAAAATGCTTTGTTTTAATTAAAACAGTCGGATTTCCGATATGTCCGTACCAGTTCTGAGGTCGAATGTTCGATGACGCGCCGGGGAAGGCCCCGGATAGGGGCCGTTCCCGAGATCAGTTCCCCACGGCCGGCCAGCGACGAACTGCTCCTCGCCGCGGGAGCAGCTCGAGCAATGTCCAACCGACAGCCGAACGGGTTCGGGACTGGGACCCCCTGATGGCACCAGCCGCCTCAGAGCCAATCGCTTTTCCCGAGGTTACGGCTCTCAATTTTGCCCGACTTCCCTTGCATACATTGTTACTATCGTACCAGAGAGCTGCTTCACTCTTGGTCGACCTGATGCGGTTATGTGTACGACCGGGCGTGGGAGGCAACTCGGTCCTACCGGATTTTTCAAAAGGTCCGACGGGGGGCGCACCGGACACCACGCGACGTGCGAGGTGCCTCTTCCAGCCGTTGGTCGCCTACCTTCCGACTCAAGGTCGTTTCCAGGGTGGCGCGGGCCTCGTTAAACCTGAAAACGACTAAAACTCTCTTCCGAGGCCCCCGCCCGACGTCTCCGGACCTCACCTAACGTTTTGCCGACTCAGCCGCCAACGTCCCGGTTCAGGAATTTTAACCCGATTACCCTTTTCGAAGCTCGCGCGCGAACGCGCTAGTCGGAACGGGCTTCCCTCTCGTCCTATTAGGAGTTCGGACCTTACCCATGTTGACAAAGTGCCGGTTACAAATGGACCATTTCCCCTCTTCGGCCTTCAAAGATTCTCATTTGAATATTTGCTACCATACCACCTAAGATCTGCATCCGCCGGGCCGCTCCGCCCGGGCTCGCGCCCCGGGTTTTTGCTCTATTGCCGACCGCCGCGCGCTCGCTACTCATCATGGGGACCTGGCGGCTGGCCCCGTCGGCCGGGTATAGGTCGCTGCGACATCTTCAGCGCCATCCTCATTGTCGGAGTTGCTTAGTTGATTCGTGCAGGTGAGTGGTTACACACATCCTTAGAGCGGATTTCCGACTTCGTCCATGCACCACGCTCCTGCTTGCTCTTAATCGACCAACAAACTTTGTGGGTTCTAGGTGTTAGCGCGCAGATTGGGCAACGTAACCCGGCTTCCGGTTCATCCCGCATCGCCAGTGTTGCTTACCAAAAATGGCCCTACTTGGTAAGCGCTCCTCGATTCCGTGGCGCGGCTCTAACGAAGCAGCCGCGCTCGTCCTAACCTATTTAAATGTTTGAGACATACGGTCGATGGGGTTGCGCCCCCGATGCCTTCTAATCTTTTGGCTTTACCCGATAGAACTCGCAACGAGCTTCCCAGGCTATCCTGAGGGAAAACTTCTGGAAGGGAACCAGCTACTAGACGGTTCGATTAGTCTTTCTGCCGCCCTATACCCAAGTAAGGAGGACGAACACGATTTGCACGTCTCAGTATCGCGGCGGGCCTCCACCTGAGTTTCCTCTGGCTTCGCCCACGCCCAGGCATTGTTCACACTATCTTTCGGGTCCCGACGAAGAGGCATGCTCTCACTCGACCCCTTATCCAGAAGTGCAGTAGGTCGGTCGGCGGTGCATGTGCAACCCTCGAGGGGATCCCGCCAGTCAGCTTCCTTGCGCCGTACGGGTTTACTCGCGCGTTGACTCGCACACAATGTCGCAGGATCCTTGGTCCGTGTTTCAAGACGGGACGAATGGGGAGCCCACAGACCGATGCCAGGAGCGCGCATGTGCCGGGGCAAACGCCGTTTCCTGTTGACGGCGCGCGCTGCAGTCCGACCGATCGTGACGACGGCGTCTCCCCGGGCGTTTCAATGGCCCGGGCTTGGGCCTGCTCCACCGCGATTCCGCATCGGTCCACGCACCGAGCCGATCGGCCGGACCTCCGACCGTAAACGTTCCAACATCCGACAGGGGCGCATCGCCGGCACCCCATCCACTTCCCTCCGGACAATTTCAAGCACTCTTTGACTCTCTTTTCACAATCGTCCTTTTCTAGTCGTTCCCTCGCGGTACTTGTTTGCTATCGGTCTCTCGCCCGTATTTCAGCCTTTTGGACGGAATTTTACCGCCGCGATTGGGGCTCAGGCTGCATTTCGCCGAAACAGACCCGAGATCGCAGACAGCGCCTAGTGGTGCGGCAGGCGTCCAGCCAACGAGCGGGGCTCTCGCACTCCCCTCTCCGGCGCCCTCTTTCCAGGGGACTTGGGCCTGGTCCGCCGCTGAGGACGCTTCTCCTAGACTACAATTCGGACGCCCGCAGTGGCGCCAGATTCTCAAGCTGGTGCATTTCCCGGTTCGCTCGCGCGCTTTTTACTAGGGGAGAATCCTTGTAAGTTTTCTTTTCCTCCGCTTATTGATAAATGCTTAAACTCAGCGGGTATGTCCCGCCTGACCTGGGGTCGCAACGAGAGCATCCTAGACATTTCGCTCGATGCCCGAGTGGTCCAGGGTGAGATCACCGGGGGCGACAGGCGCTTCGCGCGCTACGACCGTGTCCGAGGGTCTCTCAACCACCGCTCATCGTGGCGGAACCGTCGCACGAGGCCTCGAGTTTTTGGGCCGAAAAACCGCGAGCGGGAGCGCGCGGGAGACCAGTATCCGCCCCCGCCCTCGCGAGCCAGGGGAGAGGGGGCGACGATGCGTGACACCCAGGCAGACGTGCCCTCGACCAGGAGGCCTCGGGCGCAACTTGCGTTCAAAGACTCGATGGTTCACGGGATTCTGCAATTCACACCAAGTATCGCATTTCGCTACGTTCTTCATCGATGCGAGAGCCGAGATATCCGTTGCCGAGAGTCGTTTAGATTATCACCAGAATGAAGGGACGGGCGTCTCTCCGACGCCAAGAGGCTGACGGGAGGCGCCGTGCTCCCTAGTACATCCAATTTCCTTGGCGCTTCGTCCGCGCTCGCGCGGGG
Source organism: Populus alba x Populus x berolinensis (assembly GCA_029228515.1). Lineage (NCBI taxonomy): Eukaryota > Viridiplantae > Streptophyta > Magnoliopsida > Malpighiales > Salicaceae > Populus > Populus alba x Populus x berolinensis. The sequence goes on along the minus strand of JAQIZT010000224.1, from coordinate 744 downwards.
TTCGTTTGCGAGCCGCGCAGGGCGCAGACAGCGTTCCTCCTCGCACGGCTCGCGATGGTCACGCGGAGGGGCGGTTGGTGTCCCCCCGAGCCCAGCTTGGTCATGCCACGGGTTCTGCGGGTGTCGTTCAGCTAGGGCAGGTTTCAGGACAATGATCCTTCCGCAGGTTCACATCACGGAAAACCTTGTTACGACTTCTACCATTCCTCTAAATGATTAGGTTCAGTGGACTTCTAGCGACGTCGCCGGCGGCGAACCGCCCACGTCGCCGCGATCCGAACACTTCACCGGACCATTCAATCGGTAGGAGCGACGGGCGGTGTGTACAAAGGGCAGGGACGTAGTCAACGCGAGCTGATGACTCGCGCTTACTAGGAATTCCTCGTTGAAGACAACAATTGCAATGATCTATCCCCATCACGATGAAATTTCAAAGATTACCCGGGCCTGTCGGCCAAGGCTATAGACTCGTTGAATACATCAGTGTAGCGCGCGCGTGCGGCCCAGAACATCTAAGGGCATCACAGACCTGTTATTGCCTCAAACTTCCTTGGCCTGGAAGGCCATAGTCCCTCTAAGAAGCTGGCCGCGGAGGGTCACCTCCGCATAGCTAGTTAGCAGGCTGAGGTCTCGTTCGTTAACGGAATTAACCAGACAAATCGCTCCACCAACTAAGAACGGCCATGCACACCACCCATAGAATCAAGAAAGAGCTCTCAGTCTGTCAATCCTTACTATGTCTGG
>JAQIZT010000223.1:25000-27500 GCA_029228515.1 Populus alba x Populus x berolinensis | reverse complement strand
AATCGGCCAGCGCAGATTAGTTGACGAACACGGGCTGGACGCTGGGCTGTCTAGGCCAGGCAGGAAAATTCGTCAAGGGGACGCGCTGACGAAACAGGGGCTGTTCAGACCACAGCAGGCATTGTTGGAATCGGCAGCGCCGACGAAATCGGAGAAGTCGGCAGAATCGGCAGCCGGTGCTTGGCGGATGAGTCGGCACGATTTTATAGTCCCAGGTCTTGACGGAAACGACTGGGGGCCTAGGACACACACTGGGGCAGTGGCAGCTATGCCAACAGTGGGAAAAATCGGCAGCGCAGATTTTTTGACGGAAAACATGGGCTGGACGCTGGGCTGTCCAGGCCAGGCAGGAAAAAATCGTCAAAGGGGATGCGCTGACGAAGCAGGGGCTGTTCAGACACAGCGGGCAGTGTTGGAATCGGCAGCGTCGACGAAATCGGAGAAGTCGGCAGAATCGGCAGCCGGTGGCTCGGCGATGAGTCTGGACTGGGTGTATTAGTCCTAGGCGTGACGAAAAAGACTGGGGGCCTAGGCCAGCTGGGCAGGCAGCGGCAGCGATGCCAACAGTGGGAAAAATCGGCAGCGCGGAATCCGCCAGCTGTTTGATGGCCCGTCGGGGAAAATCGGCAGCGCAGATTTGTTGACGAACACGGGCTGGCCGCTGGGCTGTCGAGGCCAGGCAGGAAAATTCGTCAAGGGGACGCGCTGACGAAACTGGGGCTGTTCAGACACAGCAGGGCAGTGTTGGAATCGGCAGCGCGGACGAACGAGGGGCTGTTCCCGGACAAAACGGCAACCGTCGGAACAATCGGCAGCGCGGATTTGTGCAGCGGGAGGCCCTCTCAGCTGGCTGCCCGCAACGAGTCATTCAATTCTCTGCCCTCATCAACATAACTCCCGATGTGTTGTGCGCAATCTTGGAAGAAGAGATCTCTTCCTCCCTGCGTCGGCCGGGTGCGATTACCCGGCCTTGGCGTCGTTCAAATCACTGCCCTAAAATAAAATTTTTATAAAAAAAAAAAAAATTACAAAAAAAATCAAAAAAAAAAAATAAAAAATCAAAAATAAAAAAAAAAACATTTCCCATTAGGCCACAACTGCTGATGGGGGGATTAGAAGGCCGGCCATGGTGGTGAGGGGAGGCCAAGACCGTTGAAAGCAAGGAGTTTTCCCGGGGCACCTCCGGTGGTCGCGGAATGCGCGCTGCCGGTTTTCCCGCATCCCGCCAAGAAAACGTCATGCTTTCCCACGTGAAATCAATCCAGTAAAATCAGCCATATTTTTGTGAGGGCTGCCAGCCGAATTTGGGGTCATTCCGGGCCGGTTCCTATTTTTTGCGTATTTCCTTGATTTTTAATGGTAGGAAAATAAAAAAAAAATACTTCCCGACCTCGAACAAATCTGGGAAAATGTATAACGGTGGATTGGATTTTTGCCAACCTATGTGCAAAATTTCAGCTCAAAATACCAAGAAATGAATTTTTTAGGAGGGCGGGGTGACTAGCTGGGACCTAGTAGTGGTCTGCCCCTGCCAAGATAGCTGCAAGAACAACGAATAGCTCTTTAGGGGGGTGCCCCCCGACCCTGGCCTGGGCGCGCTGGCTGGCGCCCATAGGACTGCCGCGGGGGATTTGCGACGCTGCTGCTACACACGTGTGGGGCCTCACGGCACCGAAGTAACGCCGCCATCGATGACACGTTTTCCGGCCGGCGACGACCCGATTCCGACCACCGCCCTATAAAAATCACACGCGCGCGCGCCCGCCCGCGCGCGCCCGCAGCCCGCGCTGGGCGCTGGGGCGCTGGGGCCTGGGGCGCTGGGGCCTGGGGGCTTGGGGCCTGAGGGCCTGGGGCCCTTGGGGGCCCTTGGGCTATGGGCGATTTGGGCGCGCGCCTAGCGCGCGGCAATGATCTTCCATGCCGCGCTGCGCAACGGGGGCTGACGCGGGGTCAGCCCATATGGCTTGGCTATCTTACCCGCGGGGGGGATTGCTTCGGGCCTTGCCCCCTGCGCTCATGCCTGCCCCCCGCGCGGGAGAGGCTACGCACACTCTGGGCAGCGGCAGCGATGCCAGCAGTGGGAAAAATCGGACAGCGCGGTACATGCCCCCGTGGCTTGCTGTCGTTTTCCCGCGGAAAATCGGCAGGGCTGCCTTGTGACGGGCCCGGGCAGGACGCGGAGCGATTTTGCCAGGCCAGTGGAAAAATCGGCTAGCGGGCCAGCCCCAGCTGGCTTGCTGTCGTGCCGCGGGGGGGACTGCCTTCGGGCCCGGGGCAAGCGGCAGCGATTGCCAGCAGTGGGAAAAAAATCGGCAGCGCGGACAGCCCCTGCTGGCTTGCTGTCGTGCCCGCGGGGGGGCTGCTTTCGGGCCCGGGGCAGCGGCAGCGATGCCAGCAGTGGGACAAAACGGCAGCGCGGACAGCCCCTGCTGGCTTGCTGTTCTTGCCCGCGGGGGGGCTGCCTTCGGGCCCGGGTGCAGCGGCAGCGATGCCAGCAGTG
>JAQIZT010000223.1:12500-15000 GCA_029228515.1 Populus alba x Populus x berolinensis | reverse complement strand
GCGCTGACGAAGCAGGGGCTGTTCAGACACAGCGGGCTTTTGTTCAGGTGCTGGAATCGGCAGCGCCGACGAAATCGGCGATTGACGAGTCGGCAGAATCGGCAGCCGGTGCTGGCGATGAGACCGGACTGTTTATAGTCCTAGGCGTGACGGAAAACGACTGGGGGCCTCGGCACACGCTTGGGGGAAGGGCAGCAGGCAGCGATGGCCAACAGTGGGAAAAATCGGGGCAGCGCAGATTTTTTGACGAACATGGGCTGGACGCTGGGCTGTCCAGGCCAGGCAGGAAATTTCGTCAAGGGGATGCGCTGACGAAGCAGGGGCTGTTCAGACACAGCGGGCAGTGCTGGAATCGGCAGCGCCGACGAAATCGGCGAAGTCGGCAGAATCGGCAGCCGGTGCTGGCGATGAGTCCGGACTGTTTTATAGTCCTAGGCGTGACGAAAACGACTGGGGGCCTAGGCACACTCTGGGGCAGGGGCAGCCGCAGCGATGCCAACAGTGGGAAAAATCGGCAGAGCGGATTTGTGCAGCTGGAGGCCCGTCGGGGAAAATCGGCAGCGCAGATTTGGTGACGAACACGGGCTGGACGCTGGGCTGTCCAGGCCAGGCAGGAAAATGCGTCGAGGGGACGCTCTGACGAAAACAGGGGCTGTTCAGACACAGCAGGCATGTGTTGGAATCGGCAGCGCGGACGAACGAGGGGCTGTTCTGACAAATCGGGCAACGTCGGAAAAATCGGCAGCGCGGATTTGTGCAGCTGGAGGCCCTATCAGCTGGCTGCCCGCAACGAGTTCATTCAATTCTCTGCCCTATCCCACATAACACCGATGTGTTGTTCGCTAACTTTGGAGAATAGTTCTCTTTCCGCTCCCGCGTCGGCCGGGTGCGATTACCCCGGCGGCGTCGTTCAAATCACTGCCCTAATCGGCTACAACTGCTGATGGGGGGGATTAGAGGCCTGCCAAGGTGGTGAGGGGAGGCCAAGACCGTGAATGCAAGAGATTCCCCGGGGCTCCTCCGCAGGCCCGCGCATGCGCGCTGCCGGTTTTCCCGCATCCCGCCAAGAAAAACGTCGTGCTTTCCACGTGAAACCAATCCAGTTAAAATCAGCCATATTTTTGTGAAGGCTGCCAGCTCGAATTTGGGGTCATTCCGGGCCGGTTCCTATTTTTGCGTATTTCCTTGATTTTTCAATTTGGTAGGAAAATAAGAAAAAAATCCTTCCCGACCTCGAAAAAAAATCTTTAAAATTTATAAAGGTGGATTGGATTTTTGCCAACCTATGTGCAAAAATTTCAGCTCAAAATACCAAGAAATGACATTTTTTAGAGGGGGGGTGACAGCCGGGACCTAGTAGTGTCTACCCCTGCCATGAGCTGGCAAGAACACTTATAGCTCTTTAGGGGGAGTGGCCATGGGGCGCTCTCGCTGGCGCCCATAGGCCTGCCGCGGGGGCTGCTGCTACGCTCGGACAAACGTGGGGGGCCTCACGGCCCCGAAGTAACGCCGCCATCGATGACCCTTTTCCCGGCCGGCGACGACCCGATTCCGACCACCGCCCTATAAAAATCACACGCGCGCGCGCGCAGATATAACGAAGGCGCGCCCGCCGCGCCAGCCCTGGCGCTGGGGCGCTGGGGCGCTGGGGCTGGGGCTCTGGGGCCGGGGGCCTGGGGCCTGAGGGCCTGGGGCCCTTGGGGCCTCTTGTGCTCTTGGGCGATTGGGCGAGCCGCATAGCGAAGCGGCAGTGGTTCCCCGTCCGCGCTGCGCAACGGGGGCTGACGCGGGGACAGCCCCAGCTGCCTTGCTATCTTACCCGCGGGGGGGCTGCCTTAGGGCACCTGGCCCCCTGCGCTCTTGCCTGCCACCCGCGCGGGTGAGGCTAGGCACACGCTGGGGACAGCGGCAGCGATAACAACAGTGGGAAAAATCGGCAGCGCGGTAAATGCCGCTGGAGGCCCGTACGCGGAAAATTCGGCAGCGCAGATTTGTTGACGAACAACGGTCTGGGACGCTGGGCTGGCCAGGCCTGGCAGGAAAATTCGTCTAGGGGTAGGCTCACGGCAACGGGGCTGACGCGGGGACAGCCCCTGCTGGCTTGCTGTCTTGCCCGCGGGGGGGCTGCCTTCGGGCCCGGGCAGCGGCAGCGATGCCAGCAGTGGGAAAAATCGGCAGCGCGGACAGCCCCCGCTGGCTTGCTGTCTTGCCCGCGGGGGGGCTGCCTTCGGGCCCGTGGCAGCGGCAGCGATGCCAGCAGTGGGAAAAATCGGCAGCGCGGACAGCCCCTGCTGGCTTGCTATCTTGCCCGCGGGGGGCTGCCTTCGGGCCCGGGGCAGCGGCAGCGATGCCAGCGGTGGGAAATATCGGCAGCGCGGACAGCCCCCGCTGGCTTGCTGTCTTGCCCGCGGGGGGGCTGCCTTCGGGCCCGGGGCAGCGGCAGCGATGCCAGCGGTGGGAAAAATCGGCAGCGCGGACAGCCCCTGCTGGCTTGCTATCT
>JAQIZT010000223.1:0-2500 GCA_029228515.1 Populus alba x Populus x berolinensis | reverse complement strand
GCGGGGGGATGGACGCGGGGCCTTTGGGGGGACCCCCCCCCAAGATTCGTGGGCAGTCCATGCCAGGCAGGGAAAATTCGTCAAGGGGATGCGCTGGACGAGAGCAGGGGCTTGTTCAGGGACACAGCGACGGCAAGTGCTCGGAATCCTGCAGCGCCGACGACAATTCGGCAAAGTCGGCAGAATCGGCAGCCGGTGCTGGCGATGAGTCCGGGGTGGACTGTTTATAGTCCTTATGCGTGACGAAAAAAGACTGGGGGCCTAGCGCACGCGCTGGGGCAGCCTGGCAGCGATGCCAACAGCGGGGAAAAATCGGCAGCGCAGGATTTTTTGACGAACATGGGGCTGGACGCTGGGCTGTCCAGGCCAGGCAGGAAAAATTCGTCACAGGGGATGCGCTGACGAAGCCAGGGGCTGTTCCAGACACAGCGGGCTCAGTGCTGGAATCGGCTCTCTCAAGCGCCGACGAAATCGGCGAAGTCGGGCTAGAATCGGCAGCCGGTGCTGGCGATGAGTCCGGACTGTTTATAGTCCTAGGCGGTGACGCGACAACGATCTGGGTGGGCCTAGTGCACTACGCTTGGGGCAGGTGGCAGCGGCTGCGATGGCCAACAGTGGTGAAAAATCGGTCCGCGCTGGATTTTTATTTCTTGTGCAGCTGGAGGGCCCGTCGGGGAAAATCGGCTCTCAGCGCAGATTTGGTTGGACGAAACACGGGCTGGACGCTTGGGCTTGTCCAGGCCAGGCAGGAAAATTCGTCGAGGGGTACGCGCTGACGAAACAGGGGCTGTTCAGACACAGCAGGCAGTGTTGGAATCGGGCTACCTCCTCTCAGCCTGCGGTCGAACGAGGGGCTGTTCAGACAATATCTGGCATACGTCGGAAAAAATCGGCAGGCGGATTGTGTGCAGCTGGGAGGCCTATCAGCTGGCTGCCCGCAACGATGTCATTCAATTCTCTGCCCTATCAACATAAACTCCCGATGTGTTGTTCGCCTATCTTGGAAAGAAGAATAGTGATTCTCTTTCCTCCCCGCGTCAGGCGGGGTTGCAGATTACCCGGCGGCGTCGTTCAAATCACTGCCCTATCGGCTACAACTGCTGATGGGGGGGATTAAGAGGGCCTGCCATTTGTGGTGAGGGGAGGCCAAATCACGACGTGAAAGCAAGAGTGTTTCCCGGGGCTCCTACGATGGCCGCGCATGCGCGCCTGCCGGTTTTCCGCGACATCCCGCCAAGAAAACGTCGTGCTTTCCACGTGAAACCAATCCAGTAAAATCAGCCATATTTTTGTGAGGCTGCCAGCCGAATTTCGGGGGTCCATTCCGGGCCGGTTCCTATTTTTGAGTATTTCCCTTGATTTTCAATGGTAGGAAAATAAAAAAAATACTTCCCGACCTCGAAAAAATCTTGGGAATGAATTTATAAAGGTGGATTGGATTTTGCCAACCTATGTGCAGAAATTTCAAGCGCAAAAATACCAAGAAAATGATTGTTTTGAGAGGGGGGGTGACAGCTGGGATCCTAGTTTGTGTCTACCCCTGCCAGAGCTGCAATAACCCAACTTATAGCTTCTTTAGGGTGGGTGGCCATGGGGCGCGCTGGCTGGCGCCCATTAGGCCTGCCGCCGGTGGGGGCTGCTGCTACGCTCGGACCTAACACGTGGGGGCCTCACGGCCCGAAAGTAACGCCGCCATCGATGACCCGTTTTACGGCCTGCTTCGACGAACCGGATTCCGAACCACCGCCCATATAAAAATCACACGCGCGTAGCGAGATTCTGTCGCTAGGCTTGCGCCCGCCGCGCCCGCGCTGGGCGCTGGGGCGCTGGGGCTGCTGGGGCCTGGGTGCTGGGGCCTGGGGGCTGGGGCCTTGGGAGGGCCCCTTGTGGACTCTTGGGCGATTGGTGCTATGCTTTATTTCGCCGCGCAGCGCGCGCTAGGCAGTGGTTCCCCTGCCGCGCTGCGCATACGGGGGCTGACGCGGGGACAGCCCCTGCTCACCTTGCTTATCTTACCCGCGTGGGGGGTTGGGCTGCCTTTAAGGGCACCTGGCCACCTGCGGGCTCTTGCCTGCCCCCCGGCGGGTGAGGCTAGGCACACGCTGGGGCAGCTGGCAGCTCTTGATAACAACAAGTTGGGAAAAAATCGGCAGCGCGGTAAATGCCGTGGAGGCCCGATTCGCGGAAAATCAGGCAGCGCAGAAGATTTTGTTGACGAACACGGGCTGGACGCTGCGCTGGCCAGGCCTGGCAGGAAAATTCGTCTAGGGGGTAGGCCTCACGGCAACGGGGGGCTGACGCGGGGACAGCCCCTGCTGGCCTAGCTAATCTTGCCCGCGGGTGGGGCTGCCGTCGGGCCCGGGGGCAGCAGCGGCAGCGGTGCCAGCGGTGGGAGAAACTATCGCCAGCGCGGACCCCGCCCAGCTTGCTTGCTACTCTTGCCCGCGGTGGGCTGCCATCGGGCCCGTGGCAGCGGCAGCGATGCCAGCGTGGGAAATAT
>JAQIZT010000222.1:0-34340 GCA_029228515.1 Populus alba x Populus x berolinensis | reverse complement strand
ACTTTGCACTATAGTTAGCTCTGCACCATTAAGAATTCCCAAGGGAATTACATCAGTTCTTCAGGTTCTCTCTCGCTGAATTGAATAGTAGCCTCATGTCATCTTCCCTCCCCCATCCTAACCTCGTCGTCTTATTTCTGTTGATGCAAGGAACTGACAGGTCAATCAGTCCCGCCATTCCAGATTCATAGCAAAAAAACGTTATCTAGTCTTCCGATCTGGAGAAGGAATGCTAACTGGGACCATGCCAAAGTATCGTCTGTTATATCATTATTTGAATCCCAGTTTGTATTAGTTATCCGTTCGTTTGACCTTTCCTCACCCGTCAGCCGTCAGAAAAGTCCGTTCTCCAGCTAGTAATGAGCAAGTTTGGGCTTTGATTAACATCTATGCTCCAACGGGGTAGATGTTCCCAACGGGGTAGTGTTTAGTAGGATGATACTAGTATACTTTCGAAACTTGTTTCTTGGCCTATCCACCACTATGAATTGGTAAGTACCTGTTCTGCTCGTAGCTAGAGTTTTCACTTTGCTCTTGTTTTCATACATTGTCACACGCTTGGAAATGATTCCTTAAAATCCTTGAATTTTACGAAAAACCTGCGCATCACTTTTTTGAAACAATCATTGAGAATTATTAAAAAAATTCCTGGACGCCGTTTGCTTTAATGAGATGAAAACATAGTTTAGGGGCCTCCTAAACACGATTGACTTCATAGGTTATGAGAATTGGCCAAAAATCTGTGTTCATTGAGCAACCAAATGATTTAACAAATCAATTTCACTCCTATGTTCATCCACATGATTGCCATCAAAAAATGATTGACACATTCAATCTAAATCATTGATTATCCAATAAGGTGTTCTTGTTTTTCATAGAACATCTCTCTTCACTCTTCCTTGTACTCGTAATTGGCATCATACCACCTAACTGGCATCAATAGCTGACAAAGAACGGGGGACTGATGACCGCAGTTTCTTCTCTAAACGTCACTCCTGCGAGGAGAAATAATACACTGTTTTGATACAACCAATTGGAAAAATGTGGAAGATTGTATCCAGTGTGTATAATATTCACTGGTACATCTTGCTACATCAACATGATTCTACCTTGTTATAAAAGATTGCAGCTCCCAAAAAATCCTGAATCTCTAACAAACTCAAAACCGAGGGGGGCGAAGAAATCAGATCCCTTGCACCTGGTTAAGACTTCTTTGAAATCCATCATAAACAGTTAAATTTTTATTACACAAATACTTCACATCAAAGAGCTCCTAACAAACAACCCTAAAAAAAAATTGGAACAACTTCAAGAACCCATTTAAAGTCTCAACCAACTGGTGCAATCAAGATTTATTCTTTAACGTCGTCAAGAAAGTCCAGAGCTTCTTTCCTATTGAGACTTCACCAGGATGCAGAAGACTCTTTCCTCTTCATCATCTTCATCTCATCTTCATTGTCACTTATATGGGGTTTTTCACTTCTCTTCTCATCTGCAAATACCATACTCCCCAGCCCCTTCTGGAGTTCCATTTATCTCTTCACTCAGTGCTGCATTCTCATCCATCCTTCTTGCAACTGCCATCACCGTCCATTGTGTCCCATAACAATTTGCACACTGTCCACAAAAATACATCATGTCAAATCTTAAATGAGAAAAAGAAAGAACCATTGCTGCTCACACAAATGTTCTCAATCTTTTATCCCAGAGAAAATGACATTAACAGCGGGTTTTTTGGCACTCACCCTTGCAAAGTGACATGCTTTCTACCATTCTCACTGGCAGCCCATGCAGTAAGCTGCTTGGACGGCACTTCTCAATAGATTTCCATCCTGTGGAATACTTACACCTTCATCCTCTTTCTCCTTTTCATTGTTCAGGTTTGAGTGTGGCTTTAGCAGTTTACATCAGAAAACTCCACTCTGACAGCCAGTAAATAAATCCATTTATTTGTGGCCGGCCTTGACTGCTGGAGCACTTCCTATAATAGATAGGTAATTTGCCCTTCTGAAGTGCCATGCCTTTATATGAGCTTAAAGTCTACTTGGTTTTAATATAATAAGGGGGGGGGGGTCTATTTGGAATATAGTGAATGAGAAAACTTACAGATTGCGTCCGCCGTAGATTATATTGTGTTTTGGCCTTGAGTTTTGATTGGGAAACAACCTCTTTGCCCGTCTCTTCCTGCTCGTTCACCAGCTGTGACACTATCAGAATGACCTTCACTGTCATCACCGTAACGGTCACTCCAGGAAATTTGAGATGTCTGAGTTCGATTCCGACTTCCGGGCAATTTATTGGACCTCCTTTATCAGCAAGACCTTGATTCCTCCACGGCGTTCCGAATTTACAGATGGCAGATTTCTTCAGCCTCACTTAATTCCATAAGCACCCCCCGCGAAAGGCTTTGGCTTCTTGGACAACCTCATGAACAGAAGCGATGTTCTGCTAACTCTTGGCCTACCCCTTTTACGGACGTTGGGGGGCCATGGCTTTATTCCAGAAGGTTGGGAATCTTCCTGAATTTCTGGTGCTGTACCATTATTGTTGCTATGTTCTTTAATCGATAAATCATGTCCAGCTTCAAACCTCTCTGATGCTTGTTTCAGAGAGTACCCTCTGGGCAGCAAGTGAAATCGTTGACAATTGCAAACAAAGATAGCTCTGGTTCTTTATCAGTAAAAAATCTAATCTTTTTGACATTTCTTCTGCATTAACTTGCTCACCAGGAACAGGGGATTTGTGCCATCAGTCAAATTTTGTAAAGCAGAAGGCTCAATCCTATTTACCAGCAGAGAACTTAAGTATATTTGATGTGCACTTGCGCAGCCAAGAAACTGGAAGTTACAGAAGATGAGCTAGAGTGGGAGATATCTCACTAATTCATGCTTCTCCAGAAGCAGCCAGATTTCCATCATCTGTGGTCACATGATTATTAACCTGCTTTGATGTAGAAAGGGCGTCAGGCTTTCTCAATTTCTTGTGAAGATTTCAAATCAGAAAGCACAAAACTCAGAGGTCAATTCACCACAGTTTTTTGCAATCCTTGTTTTGCTCAACAAATACACTGTATAACGCTCTTTCTCTTTATTTATTTGCTCCCTATGGTCCTTCAACTATTCTACTAAAGATTGCCCAGCTTATCTATATCTTCTCGCATTTCAATTTGTTGCTCTTGGAAGATGCCATTTTTTTCTCATCAACTTCTTGCTTCTACTTTCTCTATCCTAAGCTTTTTCCAGTTTCATATCTTCCATTTCTCTTCTAGCTTACATCTCTTAAGAAACTTACTTATTAAATTCTCTCTCTCTCTATTCATCATACAGTTTCATCCTTCTCTTGCAATAAGCCTGTCCATCTCCTCCTGCCTTCTTTGTAATTCATTCTTCAAGATCAAGTCTTCTGCATCTCAATGCTATGTAGCTAAACTGGTTTCTATCATTTTTGAGCTTTCTCGGCCATCACAGACCCGCTCATGCTCCATGATGGCCTCAAATGATTCCTTGGCCAACTTGCAGAGCTTCCAGCTCTCTTTTTATGTAGTTTTCTGTTTCCTTTCTTTCATTTCTTAATTCATTTTTTCTTCAGAGAGTCTATGTTTTTCAAATTTTTCCTTCTGTTCACGAATTGCTCTTCCAACTCTTTCTCAGGCCTCATGCCCTTTTTTCATCCAGATCTTTCCCTCTCTCTCTCAAAATTCCCTTTTTTTGCTGCATTTATATCATCAGCGTCCTTCAAAAGCAGCTCTTCATGAAGCCTACATTTATTTATTTCCTCCTTAAGCTCAGCGTGCAAGCGGGCATACTCAGACCTCTCTCTCCTCGCTCACTTGGAGACGATCCTTCCCTCCTTTCCGTGAATTTTCAAAAGCTGTTCTTCTTTTGAAGCGCTGGTTTTTTCCAGTTCTGCTTTATGATTTGGAAAATTCTCTTTTAGCAGATTCCAGTTGGTTTTTCTCTCCCTCAAATTTCTTCTGTTCAGATCTGGATGGCCTTCTCCCCACTCTCCTTCTGAGATTTGGACTTTGATTCAAATTCATTCTCTTCTTCTACTTGCACTTCTCCCAGTTTCTTATCCAATGCCTGCTCTCGTTTTGCAGCTTTCTCTTCCTTATGTTTGATTTCAGTTTCCCTTTTTTTCTAGCTCAATTACCTTTGTTTTTGAGATCCTCATCCAAAGACTTCCTTCTTTTGTTCAGCTTCCAACTCAAATTCAGGCTTCTTTGCATCCAAAATGGCATTGTGTTCATCAGTTAGCTTCTTAATCTCAACCTTTGGATGTCCCATGCACAAAAGGAAAATCATATTGCATGATAAGTAACAGCTAATCATATTTAAAAAGGTAAAAAAAAAATGAATAATTATAGATTTGAATCTTTAGCAATCAATCAGCAAAATTCTTGATTAGCTGGACTTTCTGAAGGTTTAATTCTGGAAGTTTGTGAACACTATTAATAAAAAAGATGCACACAGAATAAATGCAACAGATGTAGGGAAATGTGAGGGACTAATTCACACATCAATACACATCACCAAAACCTCACTCAAATGGGAAGATTGAGAGAAAACTTCTTATTGGAATATCTATATCATTTATGGTGATTTATTGTTTGCTGGATTCACTTAAGGAAGTCAAATCCAAATATGATTGTCATTGTGTATGACTTATCAGTTACTTGTGGCATAGAACCAGGAACAACATGCCATGTAGAGTATTAAATATCATGTCATCTTATGAGTCACCCAAAAAAAAAGGGTATTCTGCATAATCTCACTACTCTATCTATCATGTAGCTTTTTTTCTAGCGCACGTAACTCTACTTCTTTCACCTCTAAGTTCTTTCTTGTAGCTTCAAATGCCTGCATAGATCAGAAAGATAAATTAGAATCATACATTTATTACTGATTCAATAACAGAAAACTGTGAAGAAAATACGTGCCTTTTCCTTTATAGTTAGATTAGTGAGCCGGTTACTATTATTCATCTTTCTTCTCCTCTTCATAATTGAGTTTTGAATCCTCAATCTTCTTCTGAGCTATTTCAAGTACTTTCTCTTTCTGCTTAAGGATCCTATCATTTTCATTTGCCAATTTATTCTCTGTGGTTATATAATTCTTTGACATCTATTGATAGCCTCTCTTATCACTTCCTGTAATTTCTTCTTCCCTTCTTGCAAGTCCTCCCTTTGCTTGGAAAAAGTGGTCTCTTACACCTCTTTCCTGAGAGAAATGTAATGTCGATCAACATAATTAACATGTGGCACAATTTGAACTACAGTAGTACTGAAGAGTGCAGACAAAGACGGGTGGAAGCAGATTTCATAACAGTTAATAGTAAAGGCAAAGTAAATTGAGCATACTCTGCAATGAAGGACAAGCGCTCCATTCGAAGAGTTACTTTCTCGAGATTCCACATCCAGCAATTTCCTCTGAATATCAGAACTCTTTCTGCTCACTTCTGCAAGCTTGGCATCAGCAGCACGCAATTTCACCTCTACCTCCAGAGACTTTCTTCAATACTCATAACTAATGCTTTTGCTTCAGCCAGTTTTGAATCGGCTGTAAATTTAATGTCTGCATTTTTCTGAACGCATCTCACGCACTGCCTTCTCTAACTGCATCCGCCAACAAATTCACAGATTACTCGAAGAGATTCACGGAAGAAAAGTAGAAGAAATTTGTCATTAAAAGGCGCCTTTACACTAGCATAAAAAATAAAATCACAAACATGCACAAGTAGTGAGGGCAATATCAAAACTCTTAAACAATGCACGATAACATTATCTAGTGCAGGAAAAAGTAATCACAAAAGTCAGACTTGAGCTGTTCATTTCACCCCTCATTGGATGAATTCTTCGCCACAATAAGGAGGAAGTCAAGGAAATGACCTCCAAGATAAAATACCTGACAAGCCTTCTTACATGATATTGGCAATGAAAGTCATTCTCCGGGGTTTGCACATTCTACTTTTAGGGAGTTTTCTAACTTAACAGATGCTAACCCTTAACATTCCCTATGATCAAAGTATGTTCATTTGTTTAAGTTATCAATGATTAAGGGAGACAGATTATGCATGACAGCAGTCTATTTAAAAAACAAGTGAATTCTGTGAGAAAAAAATCATTTATATTATCAAAGAAAGACATTAAAATCTTACATCAAGCACACATTGTTTCTCAACACCCAAGGCTCTTCTCAAATTCTCTTCCTGCTTTTCAGCATCAGAAAGTGCAATCAAATGTGCAGCTTGTTCCCGTTTTGACAGCTTCCGTTGCTTCTGTAAATGCTTGCATGAGTTCTTCATGCTTAGAACCCCACTCCTTCTTCTCAATCAAGAGAAGCCCCATATTGTACTGGTACTCAAATAGCTGGGATACAGATCAGTGGATCAAATGAGCAGAACAGTATAAAGGCAACCAACGTACAGTCAAAGAAAGACTTAGTCATTATCTGTTGGAAACTTGCATTTGTGTGGTTATACAGTCTAAGTCTATATAAAGTTAGCTAGGACTTTATCTTAATGATATGCTACTTCTTAAAGATAGCAGAACAGTGAATTCAACAGTCCCACATGTTTTGCATAACAAATTGTCCAGCCACGTCTTGTAGCTTCATAGAGTGCCATTTTAGCCCCTGTCGTTTAAATGTCTTACGAGGAAGTCTACAAGTTAGGAAAATAAATAGTCTTTTTACAGCACATAAAAAGAATTCAAGTCTTTTATGATTTGATTGCATAATTAAATACTTTGATTGAGTTCTACTAATTCATATTTAAACACTCACTCTTTCTCCATTTCTTCTCTGTTCATTTTTTACTCTTTTTTTCTGAAGCAACTAGTTGTTGCTGCCAGAAAACCTAGCAAGTCATTTTTTCAATCAATTTTCTACACCAAAGTTCCATTTACCAAGCATATACATTACCCTGAACAATACAAGGACAATCCCTTATTGGTTATAACCCTAATCCCAAAGTTTTAACCAATACAAAACACACAAAGGATTGTTTAAATCAGTTCAGCTTCAACTCTGCATCGGTTTAGATTCATAAATGCAACTATACAAAGGCAGGCCCTAGAGAACAATATTTATGGACACACAGCATCAGAATTATTAAATCCAATTTCATTTGCTCAAACATACCAATAATTATCGCATTAATGATTTAAACAAACTTTTTAATTTCCAGTAAATCATTCCAATAGTAAACTCACAATCATGTAAACATTATCAGTAAATCCCCTAACCATAATTTAACCCCAAAAAACACCCACATATTGCTAATCAAAACCCCCCTTCAAACTCATCCAACCCCCCCTCCCCCACATTACACCCCCCCCACCACCCAACACCCACTAAAAACACTCACCTATATTTACCTCTTATTATTTTCTTTTTCACCCCAACCCACCCCAACCTTCCCCACCCAACCACAACCAACAAAAACCAACAAAAACCCACAACTACCATACACAACTATTATACAAAACCCCACACCCAATCCACCAATACAAATCCACCCTACTACAACCCAACTCTTCCAACCACTTACACATCTTCAAACTCACAATGAGCACTAAAACTCACACAAAATTAAAGAAAAAAAACTAAAACCCATCAATTTCAAAGACCCAACCCAGCTACAACCAAATCACAAAAATACTTTGAAACAATACGAAAAGCAAAAAAATAAAAGGGACCCAAAACCAGGAAAACCAACCTCATTCTCAAGCCTTGAAACCTTATCCGCCAAAATCCTTCACCGTCCAAATTGGGTCGCAATCCATTAGGCGTCACTTGTTCGACAAAACCCACACCTCTTTCCCTTCAGATCCGACCCGGGCTCGCTTCCATTCTTTTGACCCCGCTTCACCGGCTTCCCCCTCCGGCATCCCAGTATAACAGACCACCCCGACAACACTTTCCTCTGTGGCGTTAAACATCGAATTTGCCCCTCTACACTTCACTATCTTGTCCACCTCTCAACCTCTCCTCATCCCCCCCCAAATGAGAGAGATAAAGGCCCCAAGCAGTGAAAGAAACCCTAGAATTTCTACAGGAAGTTGAGGGTTTGAAACTGAAAAACTCTCATCAAAAAAGACTGAGAGTCTTAAGGTTAAGAGTAACAGAGGGAGAGAGAGTAACCTTAGAATTAGAAGGAGGAACTAGGGATTTAATATTTATTATTATTATTTATTTGAATTGAAATTGTAAAAAACCTAGAACGGACGTGAAATAGGTGTGGGTTAAATTCCGGACGGAATGTTGCTTTGGAGTCCGGTAACGTCTCTAAAACGAACTTTTCTTTCTTACACTTTTATCTCTACACAACTTTATAATTCTCTCATACTTTCTCTCTCTATTGAACAAATTTTGAGCCCGCACCTTTTTTTTCTCTGTGTATGCTTTGTGCAGTTTCCACTCACCGCATGCCTTCTTTTATTCTCCATTCTTTCCCTTTTCTTTTAATTTTATTTTTTAATTAGATATGGGCCCCATCAACATCATTTCTCATCCCAATTACCATCTCACCCTTATTCCTCTTTATACTTCATGGGTCTTGCGAGGTTGGTTTGGGGATTTGAACGGTGATTTCTGGTTTCGGAACGTGGGGGTTTAGACGTATTCAGTGTGACGGAAATGCCCCCGTCCTGGTGGCCGATGAGGGTGGGCGAGGGAGAGGGTGGTTTGGAGATTTGAGGGGGGGGGGGGGGGGAGAGAAGAGAGAGGGAATATGTTAGCATGGGAAAATGCCACGGTGTTTTAGAGCTGTTATGAATAAAAGAAGCTATTGCTTTTGGATTTGGATGGTTGGGTGATGAAGATAAGAATCTATTATTGTCCCACATGGTATTTCAAGGGAAACACGCACGCACGCACACGCGCACACGTCATCATATGCCAAAAACTACTCTGTAGTCTTTTACCAGGACTGAAAAAACATGGACCCTATCTGTCTCTTTCCACTGAGAAAAAGGGATAAGAAAGGTGAAAAGAATTCAGGAGCCTCAATGTGTGTGTTTCTTTTCAAGTAGAGGAAGGAACCTCGGGTAAAATGGTGACTCGTCATCTTTTCATGAGATGTTCTTCCTCGGGTAAAGGATGACAAGTTAGTGGAATTTGTGCTTAATGCTTTTATTGAAAAGGATAGTAGTAGAGAATCTGATTTTATCTCTCATGAAAAAAAAGGTGGGTTTAATTAGAAATGCACAAATATTAAAATTTGCTTGATTTATCCGGGTTGTGGGCCTGATGGAGAAGAGTTTATTTCAGGGAAAAGTTTTTGTTTTTTATTGGTTATTTTTTCTCTAGTTTAGAAATTAAATGTGGTGTTTAATCATTTTATTTTTTCTATTTATTTATTTTATGAGTTTTTATTTGTTTTTTCTTTATTTTCATGGGTTTCTAGTTTGTGTTTAGATTAGTTCTTTGATTTATTGAAAAAAGTTGTAAATTTTTTAATGGAAGAAAGACTACTTGAAAGAGAAATATTCAGCAATTAAATTATAATTTAGGGGTTTTTATGTGACCACCGTTGTTTAATTTCAATTAATGTCTCTCTAGCTTGTTCTCTTATTGTTTGTGTTATTCTTTTGTATTAATTGGTATCACAACCACAATCATCTTAATGGTTATTTGCTTGTTTGTGGGATGAAAAAATCATGGGTTAAATAGAAATAGTAGAAGTGAATGTGATTCGGGTAAGAGTGGATTAAGGAGGCTCACTCTTGAGAAAAAGATGTTCAAAAATGAGTGATAAAATACATATGAAGACAGATTGCAAAATTATCCCATCAGTTGACGGAGATCAGGAGGCCTAAGATGATCATAAGGAAAAAGTGATCCACGGCTCTATGGGTTTATTTTGAGAAAACTGTTTTCAGAGGGTCATGAGTAGAGAAAGTAACTTTTTGATTGGTTGTAATACTGATGTTGAAATTTAATTTTTAAAATATTCTAATTTCTTTGGGGATTGGAAATCAATCATTAAAATCTGATAAGGATGATGTTAATAAAAAAATATAGATACAAAATTCTTGGTTTGTAATGTCAAATAAGATGGGAACAAAAATTTATATATTGTTTCCAAAGATGATTTATTTTTTTGTTTATTTTATGAATCATATTGTGATAGATTTGTCTCAAATGTGCTTGAGGTTTAATTTTTTAAATTTGATGATGAGGTCAACAAGTTGCTCACACAATGTTATTGTGTTTTGGATATAAAAGTTGCTGAAGTTAGATTTTCAAACCTTCCTCCCTGAACGCTAAGATTGGTCTCGTTGTTAAGGATGGCTGAACTTATAATTGACTCAAATATATATAGTTTTTTAATTAAATAGAAAAGCTAATGCACCATAAAAAAGGGGTTAGAATATTCTTTTATTTCAGGCACATCCATGAAATTGAGGCAGCCAACGGTTGGGGGGGTGGGGGGGGGGGGGGGGGGGGGGGGAACAATAAATTCTGAAACCTCACTCATGACGAGTTCTTTTCCCCAAACCAAACCCTTCAAACCCTGGAAAGAGTTGATGTAAAGGAAGGGAGGTATTTTTCTTATTAGTCAAAATGATGATTATCTTGTTTTCTTAGTTTATTATTTTCCCATATTATTTTTTATCTTCTAGCTTATAGCGAAATTAATCAAGTTAATGCAGTGTATTAATAATTTTATTCTTTCTAACTATACTTTAGCGAGTACTTTATTTAGTATATTTTTCCCTTTATTTTCACATGTTTCCCTATTTTGTTTAGGTTGTTAGTTTTGGTTTTTGTTTTTATGTTTATTTAAGGATGGTTTTAAAAAAACTATTTAGTAAGCGTAGACACCTATCAACTTAAAAGAGCAAAGACATATCTCAGTAATACAAAGAAATTATGAATTAGAGTAAAATTTTGTGTGACAAATTTATATTCAACTTCAAATGTTTGGTCTTTTTGTTTGTGTAATTGGTTAATCTCTATGTTAGTTGGACATTAGAGCCTCCTAACTATCCTAATGGTTTTTTGTAAAGTTATTATTATTGTTGGTGATGGAATAACCATTATTGGAAAGTAAGAGATCATAAATGGTAATATAGCTGTTCTTTGTATTTAGAAGAGGATACAAAGGTCCTCCACGAGAAAAATTTATGTTCAGAAACTGTGTGTTAGAAGACATTGTAGAGATAAATTGAATCAAATTAAAAAAAAAATAGAAGTGAATTCTTTAGAGAAACTGCATTATAAAAGTAATGCAAAGATAAAATTAACAAAATTAATCTTATTAGTTGACGAAGGTGAGGATTCCATGAGATCACAAGAAAAGTGATTAACGAATGTATGGCTAATTTTTAGGATAAACCATTTAAGGAGGCTTGAGCAAAAAACATAAATTCTTTTTATATTCAGGGGCTGATTCTAAAAAATGTTTAAAATTTGAAAGAGTTTTTGACTAAAATCTAGTTCGCTTTATATTAATTATATAAAAATGGATTAAAATCAACAACAAAAAATTGGACAGGGGATGATAAAAAATGGTATTGAATGAGAAAGATGATTTTTTTAGATGCAAAATTCTAAAATTTAATAATAAATTATTGTGAAATTGTCGCCCACACGAGAAAGGAACAACAAATTAAATATGGGTTCACAAAAAAAGTGATTTTTTATGAAACATGTTTGTGAATTGTGGCACCTCCAACATTTGCATTGAGGAGTAGAATTTTTTGGAATTGATTAGAGGGTTCAAAAGTTTCGATGTTGTATACTGTACTAATTAGAGAGATAAAATGTATGTGAAGTATATTTTTAAATCTCATTCCTTAACACCTAAGTTTGGTATTCAATTGTTAAAAAGGTTGAGCATGTTATTATTGATAGGACTATGGTATTTATTAATGGAAATGAAGACTTAATACAAGAGGATTTTTTATTTTAAAAAAAGTCAGCTAATTTGTTTTTTTGTTATGTTTATTTTCTTTGTGTTTTCCTATTTAGTTTAAGGAATTAAAATATTAAGCTTAATAATTTTTATTATTTCCCCTAGTTGTTTAGGGGACTTTGTGAGATTGTTATTTTTTATTTCCCCTTATTTTTTTTCTTTTCCGAATATGTTTTCTGAGTTTTTTTTTAGGTTAATTTTGGGGTTTATTTAACTGAGGAGAGGGTTAGTAATGCTTCTTTAAAACTTATATATGAGGCATGATACTTTTAAAGGTATGAAAATATATCCAATAATAAAATCATTTTTGAATTCAAGTTCTATGTCGATAACCCTATTGATTTTCACAATTCCTATCTTTTTATATCTAGTTATATTCTTGTTTTGTGCGTTCTTTTCCTTCTCTTTTTTGTGTTATGATGAGGTTGCGTTACGTAACTATATATGAAGAGCATGTATTGTTTTAAACAAAAAAATAAGATTTACCCTTATAAAAAAAACAACCAACAATAAATTTTCTTAAATATAAAATTATGGTTTGATTAAAACAAACATTAAATCAATCTTGTCCTATGTCATTGTATTAAATGTGGAATCGTCTTGAGAGTTTATTTGAGTTGTATTGGAATTTAATTCTCCTATTCACATATTCAACAATTACACATCTAAAATTGCACATTATATTATTAGTATTATTAAAAACCCCGCACTTAGATATGTGCTGGTCGACCTTCAAAAACACTGGCTCAAGTCGAGTTTTTTTTTTTTTTTTTTTTTTTAAAAAAAAAGGTGAGAGTTAAACCCTTCGAGATACTTGACGGGTCAATTGGTGACCCAATTAAAAAACTTATCAAAAAACCAGTAGTTTGATTTTAAAAAAATGACATCGTTTTGATTTTTTGTAAAGTTGAAGCAAATACATTATTTTTATTTTTTTTTTCAAAAAATTTAAAACAATCATATTGATCATGGTTTGCCTAAATTATCTCATTCAACTCTTAACAACCAGGTATTGCGGTTTTAATTAACACTTTCGCATTAGAAATAAAATTCATTGATCTTCTTATGAGTATAAAAAAACTTTAAAAAACCAAAAAAATATTAAAAAACACAAAAAGAATTAGTTTGGTAACTTTGTAATATCAAACATACAATAACTTTAAAACATTAAAAATATTTTTTTTAACAATGGTTTTAAAAATAAAATTAATTAAAGATGAACTGAGAAAATTATTCTTAATGAACTTTTAGATAACAAAAGTTTCAAACCCAAAACAGCTTTGTTGACTGGGGAGTGGGCTTGTGGGCTCATGAGTTTAGGTTTAGGTTTGATTAATAAAAAATATTTTACTATTAAATCCTTATTTAATCGATATTTTTTTAGCCCCTAAAATAAATTATCTTAGTACATGAACTAATATATTAATTATGTGATAAAAATAAATGTATTTATGAATTTTCAGGAACTTTGAACATTCATCATAATAAATAAACATTCATAAATTATGTGAGTAATTAATGTTTTGGTTTTCAAGTCCTATAAATAGATGTCTTTGATTGGTGGAATTCAATAAAAAAAATATCCTAAAGTTCTTTTCGATCCCTTTTGTTTGTTAATTTTTTATTTAAAACCTGTTCTTTTACATCAAAACCCTTATGTTTTAGCTGTTACCACCTCATTTTTTTTTCTATTATAGAGCTTATGTTGCGGAGGTCTTTGTAAGAGAGATAATTAAGTTATATAGGAATCTTTAAGTTCATTGGTCCTTATTTAGGGAGTGCAAAAAACCTAAGATAAAAAAAGGAGGTTTGTTTTATGAAATCTTTGAGAGACTTATTGAAGTCATGGTCGCTGTTTGATCATTAAAGTGAGGTGAAACAATAAAAATTTTGTAGGACGAAAAAAGATGATTGATTTTAACAGTAACGAACGAACGATCATATAAATTTCAATGGAGATATTTTCAAAGAATTTTTCATACAAGTAGGCCCTAAACTAATGGTTTTGTATGGTTTTAAACTAACTTAATTTTAAACCCTTGTTTAGTTTAGGCATGCTAGGATTGTTTATATATTATATATAGTAATATTATATATATTATATATAGAATCTTGCTTTATAATTCTATAGTATTCTTATTTGTAAGAGGTTTATATAAATTTTGTTTAGTATTTATGCTGTATGCAAGCGTTTCCTTTCTTTTTTGGTAATAATTGAGCAAAATTAACATGTTCTAGTATATGTCTGTGTTAATTATTAGAACTAAATAGATAGACTCTCACTTGTTTAATCATCTACTCATTGTGTTTTGAATTATTTGGAACAACAACTTTCATTTTTAATAGTATTATATATTTTAACGATATTTTATTGGCATTTTATGAAATGATTTTTGTTTTTTCTAGGAGGAGAAACTAATCATACAAAAACTAATATGTTAGGAATTTAAAAAATCTATTATGGTACGTGACGCGGATTTAATCACAATATCAAAGTAGCTACTCTACGAGCACTCCATATTGTTTGAAACCTTAAAACTTTTTTTTTTGTTTAAATTTAAACACAAAAGATCTTCAAATAAGTTTCACACATGTATCCTTTCACATTATTAAGTTTATAGGTTGCATTAAAGGATCAACCCTCTTCAAAACAATTCTTAAAATTAATGTATTTGTAATAAAAATGTTAACAAGCAATGCATGTTTAAAAACAACATTTTATTTCATTGTGGTCATTAATTGTCATGTTAAAATTCTAAAGTTAAGGATTTGTCTTTGAATTATTTGATTCCGCAATTATTTATTAGATTTGATGGATGATTATATAAGAGCACAATTATTAATAAGTGTGTGATTATGTACCATAGGTGTTGAATTGTGTTGTCTTTGGAGATGCAGGGGTCAAATTACTGTTTCTTTGCATTAAAAAAGAATGTATTATTTCATGGTGATTCAGGTGGAATGGTGCGGCCAAAACATGTTTTGAAGAAAGGAAGGAAAAATATGTTGACGTTCGGTTTTCAATAAGATTCCAACTAGATCAAAAGGTTAGTTTTATTATTTAATTAGATGATAAAATAATAGGACAAATTGACAATGAGACAAAAATCAGCAACTTAACCAAGAAATTATTTAAAAATTTATCATGATAACCTGGAAAGACAAAATATTTTTTTTTTTCAAAAAATGGGACAAAACATAATTGTGTAAACATTGATAAAATAAATATTGGTTTGAGTTAACTCAAGTTATAATGACAAAACCTGTAACCTATGAAAATGAAAAGCGGTCCGACGCCAGAAACTCCAGTTATCTCTCGTCAAACCTCTGTAATTAAGGTTCATAATTCGAGGCTATGAACCAATAGAGGAAAAAAAATAAAGAAAATAAACAAAGGTCAAATTATTTTTTTTTACAAAATAATAACTAATCCATAGTTGACCTTTTCAAATATAGAGTGATTTTGAGTTATTAGATCATAAAAGAGCACATCATAGTGAAAAAAACTCATTTAAAGTCCTAATTGCCAATCAATCAAAATATTTAAGGATGAAATTTGAAAAAAAAATAAATACACTCAATTAATACAAAAGGAATTCTATTTATTTTATTAAATAGCCAATTTAAATAGAATAAGGATTCAAAATTGAAATACAATATGTTTTTTTATTTTTCTAAAGGGTGAAAAATTAAAAGAAAATTCAATTTAACAAAAATGATCCAAAAAGAAATTAAATACAATCAAATAAATGATGAATCAAATTGAAAATAAAAATAAAAAATAAAAATTTAAAAATAGAGCAATATTTAATTGAAGGGTAAAAATTAAAAAAAAATTTTAAATTAAATGAAAGAAAAAAAAAAGAAAAAAAAACAATCAAAAGAATAAGGACCAAATTAGAAAAAAAAATATATATTACTAAAATTGTGATTAAAGATGAAATTGATAAAAATCAAAATTTTATTAAAAGGAGCAAAGTACTTAAAATTAAAAAAAAAAAAAGAACTAAAGATCTAAGTGCAAAATACCCATATAATAAAAAGGTAAGTCTGGAATTTTTGCTTGGTTAACACAAATTTGAGGGGGAGAAGAAGGAATAAATAGGAAAAATAATAAAGCGTTGCTGGATGATAAACCAGGCAATACATTGACCAACGGGCTACCACAAAAAGTAAAGGCGGATACCATGATGTTTTCCAACAACAAAATGAAGAAAATTTTGGTTGATGGGAGGCAACCGCATGAAAAGGTGCAGGTGCCTCCCACATGTGTTAGTCACTTTTTACTTTTTATTATTTTTTTATATTTATTTCAAAATATCAAATCATCCCTTGTCTGACCAAATAATTATGAAAAACCCATTGTAAAAATCCGAAATAGACCATTTGATGATAGTTTTAAATTTTTTGTTGTCGATGATCATTTTGGTCTTTTTATTAATTTTTTGTTTTTATTTATTAAAATATCAATTTACCTCTTAGTTGTTCTTATAGTGACAAAAAGAAAAAAAAACATTCTTAAAATACAAAAAAGCTCATTTACACCATTTTTAAAATATTTTGCTTTCAATGATATTTTGATCATTTTTATTGTGCTTATTAAAATGAAAAAAGTTTTATTTGTTCCCAAGTAATGTTGTAATGACTAATGGTGTTGTTAAAAGACCCTTTCCTATAATGCTTTTAAGAAACAATTTAAGTTTTTTTTGGTAGAATAAAGCCAAGATCGTTGCAAAACACTATTCCAATAATCTCTCTTTTCACTAATAATCTATAATGTTTTTCCTTTATATTTTCGCTTTTATTAATATAGATTATGGTAATAGTACTAGAAAGAATAGAAAAAAAATTACTGTAATCAAATTAAATTAATTTAAAACCCTTGAATAATTTAACAATTTAAAGTGATCATTTGTATTCCTTACCTTGTTTTTATTTAAAGTTCTCAATCTTAAGTAAAAACTTATTCTTAAAAATAAACTTTAAAAAACCAATCACTATAGTATATAAAAAATGAAAATATTTATTATTAGTAACAGTAAACAATTCTTTTAGGATTAAAAATAAACTATTTCAATTTTCTATCCACTCACTTAGTTGCATTATTAAATGGGAACAATGCAATTAAGTGATTTTTTTTAGATTCCTTAAAACCAATATTTGGTTTTGATCATTTTTTTATATTTTATTTTCTCATATTAAGATTGATAAAAATAGAAAATTGGTCTTATAATTATTTTTTTTTTGCAATGCAATTAAGTTTCTTATGAGGTTAAAAAAAAGTGTCATTGTTTAAATTGATTCTTAATTTTATAGGAATGGAACTTAACTTTAGAATTTAAAAAAAATAGAACCAATAGGAACTTGATTGCTTCCACTAAAACAATAAGGACATACTTGTTTTTTATTTATTGTTTCACGATGTGGTGTGAAATGTAATATTTTGATCTTTGATGCTTTGTAATTTATTAATTTTTTTATCATTGTTTTACTTTAGGATTTGAAATTTCAATGCTTCAAACTTTATTTTTATTCACATTTTGAGTTGAAAAATAGATAAAAAAAAGTTATTGGGTAAAAAAAACTAGAGGAGATGAGAAAGGTGATTATTGATCATATTCTTGCAATAATAAAAAAACTTTATCTTTTTGTGTCAAAATTGTTTATTTAATGAAAACACCAGCCAGTGAGATATTTTTTTTATCCTCAGTTTTTCTAAAAAAAAAGATTGAGGACTTGAGAATTTTTTATTTCAAGAAGATTTTTCAGTAATTTTGTTAAATTAAAGGACAGTTTAAGATAATAATATAAGTTTATTGAGATTTCTCATAGTAATTGTTTTAGATATTTTTAGATTAAAACATAATTGGAAAAGGATAGTGTTTTTTTTTTTGATTTATTTAATCTAAGAAGTTATAACCTTACTTTTCGACCACTTAAGTGGCCAAAGCTTTAAACAATCACAAACATCAAACAAGCACGTCATTTATTGTATTTAAAACAAAAAAACAAAAAAAAATCCAGGTACAATGACCCACCTATAGTTCAGGCATTTGATTCTTTTGTTATAAAGGTTTTGAGGAGTTTTTCTTCATAAATTTTAATTATAATTAAAAATAAAGTTTTTATAAATATATTTAGGATGTTATTTTTTAATAAACCATTTTAGTTTTTATTTTTTAAATAATATTATAGCATTCTTTTTAAAATATTTGCAAACTCTTTTTTTTATAATCCTTTATGATTTTTTTAATTACCTTTTTTTTATATTTTATTTATTGTTTTTCTTGTGAATCATTTATTTTTAGTTGTGGTATAATTTATAGTTTTCTCATTGGGAACACGTGCAGTATTATAATTATTTTTATATATTTTAATACATGAGTATTCATGTCAAAATCATTGATATATTATTTTTAAAAATTTGTTTTTATGATTCTTATATAAAAAAGGGAGCACTTTGTAAGAATAAAGACTAATTTTAAGTTAATAAGGTAACTTTTTTATTTGTGTTTCAAATCATTGAATTTTATATATATTTATTTTAAGTGCTTTTAGTATTTATCAAATAAAAACATAAAAAACATTAGCTAAAAAAGTTTTATATTTTTCTTTTGAGAAAATACAGATCAGTAAGGAAAAGTTGGGAATTATACTAGGAAAATTATTTTTATAGTATTACACAGAACTTTAAAATTATTTTTTTCTTTTAATTTTTGTTTTTAATATATTTAAATAAAAAAAATTTAATAGCTTCTCACAACACAAAATAAAATATATTAATATAACATCTATCTTTTTAACTATTGATTTTATTATTTAATCAAACACTAAATGTTATTTTTAATATATATTTATTTATTTAAGTATATATTTATATAGTATATATAACTTTTATAGTTATTTTATTAAATACACGCAATTCATTTACATTTCACAATTATATTTTTTTTTAGATAAAATGGTTTTCCACATTAGTGCGGATCAATTGGGTAGTTTAATATAAAATAAATATTTATATATTATTATGATTATTATTGAATACTGTCCGAAGAACTTATAAATTGCAATACTGATAAAGCACAAACATGCGCTATATTTTTCACATTTATTTATTAGTAGTTGGAACTAATACATTCTTATCCAGCATTTTGTCATTACACAGAGGGACCGTCACCTCAAAAACAAGAAGACTCGCCACCACTATTTAAAGCCAAAATAAAGAGAAAGAAAGACGGACCCTTTGCATCTATATGCATGTACTGTTTCGACTTTGACAAAGGAACAAGGATAGCATCAATTCTTTATTGAATTAATTTTGAGGTCATGGCAGCAAGCAAACAGCAGAGGCTGCCAGGATCTTCTTCAGGTAGTGGTGGAGGGGGCATCAGCTGATTCCTATGTAAGGTAGCTTGATTTTAGCTTGACTTCAAAGTCTTGAGATTCGTTATGAAGGCGTTCTTTTTAACATCGATACTCAAGAATCCACCGTCGGTTTTATGAAATGGTAATTATTTCAATCTTTCATTTTTGGGTTTTTCTTTTCTTTTTGTGGGACTTGTGCTTTCTGGGCTTTGTGTGTTTTTAGGTTGTTGAGACAGGGGAGTATATCATATCTTGAATGGGTTTTTTTTTTGATATAATTATTATTGTGTCAATGTGATTTTGTGATGTGGGTTGGAGCTTTGGAGCGGCTTTGCGTTTTGGTTTAGTCCATTTGTTTAAGGATATGGATGTTCAAATATTAATGGTATTTCATACTGGAAGCTTCCATTTGTACGTGGGAGAATTTCTACTGGTAAAGAAAATTTTGGTGAGCCCAGTTCTTTGTTGTTTGCTGAATGGGGATTATGGTTGAAAGATCATTAGCATTAGATACATAGCTATATATCTGAAGAATCTGTTGTTGTATGTTGTGTTTTAGGAGGGTGGAACTAGGCAGCTATGGTTGCAGACTCTGCTTCATGGTCATCTTTGGGATTAGACATTTTTGGTTTATGATTCAAGGTATACTATTATTCAATGAGAGGAAGGATGCCATGTTGGTAAGAAAGAAGAATTGAAAGGGACGGGCATAACACTCTGTTGCAATCTTTTACAATTTTCAATAGTGTCATGTCTAAATTGGGAAGGATCTGTTGGTTTTGTAAGTCCACGAAGAAATTCCGTTGATAAAACTAGTCAAGCATCAACTTCTCCATAGATTGTCACTTGTTTTTGTATATTACGTAAATGTAAGCTTTGGGAAAGAGGAACAAATAACTGAGACCAAGGGAGTGTTGAATTGCATCTCATTCCTGTTTCCCATGAATTACATTTCATGAATGATTTGTTGAGATTTGTATGTAATTTTGGATACGTTATCATCCAAAATGTAGATCAATAGATTCAATCTCTTATCGAGGTCAAAATGCTTTTTTTTTGAATGGTTGGAAAGAAATCCTTCTACACAGGATAACATGTATTATTTCTAACTGTCGTGTGTGGCTGTTGCAGCTCTCATTTTCTGCTTCTAGTTAACATTGGTATTCTTCACTCCCATGACACAACTAAAAATTGCTTTTCGGGCATCATTTTGTTAGTTTTCTTTTTCCACACTAGGAGGAGACAAGGCATACTGGCAACTTGCATTCCATTTATTTATGGTAGTGTCGTTGAAACATTCAAAGGCCTAAAGCATTCTGGTGCCACACAAGTTTTTTAAATTTGAAAATCTGGTTTTTAATTCTTTTCCGATCCTGGATATTGGTTGTCTTTTATAATCAGATTTTGATGAAGTCATCAAAACCAACCAGGAGGATGTCCTTCTCTTGATTTTATGGTATTTTATTTTAGTTTCAGTTGTTTTTCTACATGTTTCTGTTTTCTTTCTGCTTTCCTTTTCATGAGGATCTTGTTTTCATCTTGAAATTAGTTACTAATAATACAGTAATTGGGGATAACCTTAAGGCATTCCATTTTCAAGTTTACATGTAATTACTAATTTGATGGTTTTTCCTCGTTCAAAATTTGCTTAAACCAACCATGAAGCTCTGTTTCACCTTTCAAACTCTCTTTCTAAGCTACTAGTTCCAGGGTTTCTCTTACATCAATGGCCAAAAAGATAGAAGGGTGTTTTCCTTAAATTATCTCTCTTCTTCTGGCAGGAGGAAAACAGCAAGTTTTGAAAAGTTAAACAATCACTGAAAACCAATTATTGTTTGGGTGGTAGGTCAGCAAAGACTGAACAGCCTGACACAAACAATTTTTTCTAAAGAAATGTATTGCTTTTGATAATTATTACAAGCACGATTCAAGTTGTTTCAGTCTTTTTTACACATGCTGTGTGCTTGTCTTGTGCCCTCTTTGCATCTCTAATTTAATTATATATAGGAAAAAATGAAACCCTTCTCCTAATGCTAGATAATATTGTTAAACATACGCAGATATCACATCATTTTCACTATGGAAACCAGTGATATTTCCATGATAGAAGTGTTTTCCTTAACATAACAATAGCTTTTGTTGCTTTTATGCCTACGGATAATACCGTCTATTGTTTTCACTTTACCATACAGTTTTTTTAATAGATAGTTTTATACTTATGCTGGAACCATATTGTGGTAAATTTGGGTCACTAATCTTCTATGTTTTGTCGTTAATCCTATTTTAAATTGCTATAGCTGCAATCCACATTTTTTCTAGAAACATGGTGATTTAATATGTTCTTCAGCCACTTCAACTTTCTTGTATTTCTGAGGATAATTGAAATTGTGAGTCTCAAAAAGATTTTCAAAAGAATATCTTTGGTTAGAAGGTTCTGCTTTCAAGATTCTGTATTTTATTTCTCTCTTTCTTCTGGTTTACTTTTTAAAGATGCAGATCATATCTTTTGCGTTTTAAATTACTTCACTTTAAATTTGCAGTAAGATCATTTGGTAAAGGAGGGCGGAAAAAGGATGGTCTTAAAAGTTCCTCCAAGTTGATTAAGTTTATGAGTTCATACTCTTCCGAGGAACTGATATCAAGGTATGCTGATTATCTGCCAATGGAAAAATTCATATGCTGTGCATATGAAAAACCTCAAAGTCTGGAATAGGTGATTTAGAGGCTCTTTCTGGTAACATGCGTAACTATGTATTTATGATCATACTTGCTATCATTTGCTTATGCTTGATTTCTTCTTGGATAAATACTGTCTGTATCAGGACCACACCAGTTTGGATCAAGAAAACATGCATGGTTTTTTTTTTCGTGTTGTTTGTAAGTTCAGAAATTGTTGTCTATGGTCTTTCCTGCACCATGTTTCAAAAGATTGACTGTTTATCAACCACACACTTTGGCACTGTATATGATGGTCTTACAATGAGGCATACAACTTTGAACTTGTTAGACACAGACGGACTTAGGATTTTTTTTTCATGGCACCACTGGGTTTTTTGACACCATGTTGCTACTTGTTGGGTCGTTGTGATGAGTTTTGTTTTTTTTGCTGTGTTGTCTCTTTTATTTAAACTCCAGATGAATTTCTGGCTAAGATGTGGTAGGCTTGATTCTGGGCACAAATTCATCAACAATGCTTGCCTACCCTGGACAGGGTATTATATACTTGTCAAGCCCCTGCCTCTGCCGACAGCAAAAAATTTGGCTGCAGAATATCATATATAAAGTGCCACTACAATTCTTGACACTGTTGTCTTAGGGACATCTCAATGCTTAAAATCAGTTTTCAGAGGATTTATTAAAGCTTTGTTGCACACCAGCCCACATAATTAAAGAAATCCTTCATTTGTTGAGTTTTTGGAAATTCATGTTTTCGAATTATTTAAGGGAAGTCTACAGTAGGACCATCATTGATTTTACTGTTACATGGGACAAACATTTTGTTAAGTTGGCCTCTGATTAATATCTTCATTATTGAAATTATCATTGGGATAGCTTCTTTGTATTCTTTCTTTGGTTCATTTTGGTCACAGGGTTTGCAGGGTAAAATCTTACTCCACCTGTTCAGGATGCAACACACAGTACACAATGATCCTGCAATCATCCAGGTGGGGGGGGAGTATATAAAAATATGCATTTCAGTACTTGCACCAATTAGATATTATTGATGTTCAGGTAAATTAAATATTAGGGCTGGTTTGGATACTGTTAGGGTTTTGCAGCAAAATTTTAACCATGGGACCTCTACTAAAACTAGTGCCACCTCTTTCCTTTTGCAAGGTAGAGGTCCTGGGAGTTGAACTACAGAGAAAACTATGGGTTGGTGTGGGTTTGCCCCCACTTCATATACTCATGTGATAAATTTGAAAAAAGAAATTTTTGCTTATATAATGTGAGTGATTTGCATTAAATGTGACATGTGGTTCCAGAAAATAATTTGTTCTATTAGTCATTGGTTAATACTTGTATAAAAATCTGAATAGTGCTTGTTGTGTCTGGGCTTGAATTGGACTGGTGAAAGAATTGACTGCGTTGCTTACACACAACATTGGTTTATTTGACTTCCCTGTGCTAGTATCAGTATCCTCAAGCAAAACAACTGCATCCATTGAATTTGCCTTCTTCTGCTGTTGGATCGCTAACAGATCCAAGTTCCCATGCTTCATCCCAATTGGTCTTTCACAGAGGACAACATTTCAAGGGATGTCTTCCCCAATATTCAGCCGGGTGCAAGTTTAGAACCATGGGGGTCGGCACATCTTACCTCCAACCACAAACACTAGTGGGCTTGCCATGCCAATGTATTGGCAGGGATACTATTGGGCCCTCAAATGGAGTTCAGGCCCCACAGCATAGCTTTGCTTCGACCCCCTCCCAACTTGTCAATGCCAACCTTCCTTGTTGCAATATGGGCTGTATCCTGCCATGAATGCATTCCAACTACTTCAGCTTCTCCACTCATCAAAGAAAACCCCCCCTCCTTTGTTGCCACCTTTTAGTGCAAGCACCTTAAATTTACAGACTTCTACCCTTCCATCACGGTCATTTCTGCAATGGTTTCAGAACTCAAAAAATTTAATTCCTGATTGGGTTTCTACTACAAAACTCTTCTTAGTAAATTGCCGTTGGCTTCCCCTTCTTGACCACTGCTGTAGATAAAATTGCCGTCTGCTTCATCAGGTTCTGACATACCCAAGACAGTGCCAGAATTCCAATAATTGCCTTTTAAAAGTATTTCTGAACCTCCAACCCTCCATTATGAGGGCATCAAGTTCAGTTATGAACGAGGGAATAACACCTTCTCTAGTTACGCACGGGCATGATCTTTTGACAGCCTTGCCCGCCCCATTATTGCCCTCACTGCAGTCTTCACATATAGCTCAAAAGGATGTTGAGGTGCGTGGCGGTATCTTCACCAGAATTGTCAGCACCACACCAACCAACCACCAAATGCTGTGACTGAAGTACAGGAATCCCATATTACCCCTACCTTCAACAACACTGAACATAAGGTATGCATATTTGCTCGAGAGCTTCTCTTTTTGTTGACTTGAGGTAATAAATTGAAATTGATCACTTCAAATTGATGTTTCCTGGGGGCTTGTTTGGTGATAATTCCTTTTCTACAAGTTTCTCTATAAATTGTTTGAATTGTTATCTACCTCATCTGTTTCTTTTCCCCTTGAAGGTATGATGGAGCTCCTATGTACACTTAACAAAGTAGTAGGGGAGGACGTGGAAGGGGAAGAGGGAAATATAGGTATTTGTTGTTTTGCTTGCATTTTTTCCATACTGGCAGATTAAACCTTTTTCTTTATTCATGATCAGGAAATTTGACTTTGATTCTGTATGACAAAGGCCAACGTAAAATAAGAACCTTACATTATCCAATGAGCCTGTTACTTTTAAGGGAATATTTAAATGAAAAGTTTCTGGAAAACATCCAACTTTAGTTTCGGGCATGCTCTTAATTTCTTTTCTCCCTTTCCTTTGTTATTCGTTTTTTTTTTTTTTTTTGGTTTCTTTTTAACAATGAAAATTACTAGTTCTAGGTACAGGAATAGTCTTAGTTTTTGGGATTAATTTCTGCCTTTTCTTTCTACAATCACTGCTAGTTCATTGGTAACACCAGAAAAAGCAGTTTGTCTGTATTGCTTTTCCAAACCAAGTTAGTTATGGCTCCAATATTCTTTGAGGTTTGTATTGGTGGACTTTCGATTTTTTTCAAAACAGTCTTTTGGATTGCAGATTGCACGTTCTGCTACCAGATTTGAGGGTAGGATTTCGATATTTTACAGCAATGATTTGAGGAAATTCAACAAGGGAAGAAGTATGGGGTACACCTTGGTAAGACTCACAAAGCTCAAAGACAGGGATGGATTTACTAGATGCAAGATGATGTAGGATTCATCAAAACATTGAGGCCAAGGTAGAATACTCTCTCATCTTCTCTCTCTCTCCTACACAACACACACACAACACACCACACACACTCACACTCTCACACACACTCACAGGGCTGCTAAGGATTGAAAGGATCTTCTGTCTCCAATCCATTGTACTTGTTCTTACTCTGCATTTCCTGTTCTGCAGCATGTTTATGTGAAGGGATGACTCTTTTTTGATGCAATTTCGTGTGGTGCTCTTGATGGTGGATCACGCAATGGGAGGGCTAGGTTTTCCCAGCAGTCAAATAAGAGAAGATACCAATGTATGTGTTGTTCCCTATAGTCCTCATCCAGTTTTACTTTTTTCTAATTTTATATTTCAATCTGTTAAAATTTGTAAATGTTTTTACTGAAGCTACTAAATTATGTTGGATTGTCTAAATAGTTTTGTTTTGTTTTAGAATAGGAAGTTTCAAAAAACATTCTGAACTGCTGAAATGATGAATTTTTAGTTTCACATGGCCGATGATCAACCCTTTTTTCTCTTTGTTCTGGAATAGTTTTTTTTCATTAGCACTGAGCTGAATTTCTCTTGATTTATAATGGCAGGCATTTGGAAATTTCTCCCACACATCGGGGTGGTCGAGGGTGGCTGGGGACCCGAATCGGGGGTGGTTCGTGGGAGGTTGGGGACCTGATCGTGGTGGTCGATCACATGGTGGTTATTATGGAAGAGTTTATGGCTATGCTGTTGGTCGTGGTCGAGGTTCTGGCATTGATGCCTTCTAATTATCACTCGAGTTTATTGTGTAATTTTTGGTGTTATTTAGTTCCTGTCGATAGTCATCTCACACCCAACCGACGCTGTGTTTGTAGGGTAATGGTTGGTTTGGTGCTTGGAGTTTGCAATGCAATGATTAGGTGTAAAACCTCGTCACCTAATGGTAATGCCTCGCGGAATTGGAGATATCCTTAATTGGGCGAATGTAACTTTTTTTCTGGTTGCTTGGGGAAATTTGCTGGAAATAAACAAAAGAACATATTTTGTTGAATTACTAATTTATTTTGTGGAGTTCCCCCTCCTTTTATGTATTGTTTCTTGGCCCAAAGTAAAAATTTTTTCTAGACTAGCAGTTTCTTTTGAAAATTATTCCTCTTTCCTTGCTGTGCTCAAATAAACAAGAGCATGCCAGAAAAAACAGCAGCAACTCTATTGAAATGGTTAAAAAATTGAACCTTCATGTCGCAATGATTGCAAATTCATATAGGGATTAGAAGGAAAGCAAATCCTCCATGCTGGGCCACTACCTTTATCATTGAAAGGGTATCATACGATATGTGAAATTTCTCTGATTCTTCTGTTTCCTCTGATCTCTGATCTGCCATCATCTGTTCCACTGCTACCTTCTTTATGCACTCGTTAGGGAGCATGCACCACACCTTTATCAAACAGCGGTAGAACAGGCCGGAAGGCAAAATGTGCCAAATCTGGGTATCACCTTGCCGTTTTAATCCGTTCTGATACTATAAACACTTACTGTAAATGGTATCAAGACTCTCATCGCTTCTCGCAGCGGTCCAGCAGCTTGATGTTCAGTAGATGTTCCTCGGCACATTCCGATGGTCACAGTATTGAATAAAATCATGTAAGCTTTACAATCTCTCAACCCTGCCCACTTTACATAAAAGTCGCCAAATTGTACTCATTAGTATCAAATATACAAATCTAATATAAACAAGATGAATGTTCCCGTGATTATGTAGAGATAGCTAACCTTGCTATAAGCCACGTTTATGTCTAGATTCTTTGGTTTGACTTTTTAGGATCATATAAACCATATTAACTGCCCAATTTGCTTTTGCCGCATAATTGTACTTTGTCATGTCCTCTGCCTTCTGGAACCTCTGGGGACCAATCGCTCTCTCTCATGTTCGTCAGTATTGTCTTAGACCTATGCAAATCAAAAAGAAACAAGAGGAACCTAGTAGAACAAAACTTTGTCAGACTCTTTCCATGGCACAAGCTATGCTGTCTCCTCCTTTCTCATTTTCATTTTTAATATCTTCCTCTGTTCTTGATCCTTCTAGCCCTTTCTCGAATGCCTTGGTCGATCCTCTCAACCTATGGCTATATCTCCAGGGCATTAACCACCTTGAAAATACACTGCGAAGTGGCTGGACTCCATCTTGAATCATCCGATGACTCAACCTATATTACGCTCATATTTGGACATTGCATTTGCACAAGATTAGGCTCAAATTTTGTGTTCTTGATCTCCAAATATCTCATCTGGCCATTGAGAATTTCTGGGTTATTACCCTCGATAGTCTTCGCTTTTGGGTACAAGATATCCCCACCGTTTGTTGCCCAAATCCACTCATTGATTTGTCACTACAAGTTTGAGTTATTTTGATGGATAAGTTGTCAATCAATGGAATCTCCGATTGATGTACATGCCTTGGTTGATTTTGGGTCTCTGATCTTATTTGTGGCATGAGTGTAGTTCCTTCAATTCTTCTCTAGAGGAGTTTCTACTAATTGGACTCCAGCTCCTAGCACCAGCACCAATTCCTTAGTCCAGTTACCATTCTTGGCAATACTTCTCAGAATGAATATCTATCAGGCTTGGTTGTCCGATTTTTTTGGCCAAGCTTCACATTTACTAATGTATAGAGGTTATTCCAATAATGAATACATTTCTTGTTGCGCTACTGTTTTGGGATCAAGAACCAGACACGATTGGACAATCTTAGCACCAGTTGATCAAGCAATGGTGGCATATGCAAAGAATTGTTTGTTGATTGATTCCATCGATCTTTCGGAAACATGTGGTTCCTGGATTGTTTTCCAAGGCAAGATTTGGAGGGGTTCCAATGATGGTGGTACCAAGTGTTTCATCTTTCTCAGGATGGGGTTCATTGATTAATGTTTGACTTGGTTGGTGATGGTGCTTGTGCTTAATGGTGTTACCTGTTATCTTTCCAGGACATGTATCAAAAGGTGACTGGGCTGATGATTCATGGCCTGATACAAGCTTGCTTATGCCACATTAATGGGCGGTTAGGTGTTAGTGGGGGATATCATTCCTCTCAGAGAACTCGATTGGGGTCAAGAAGATAAGCCTGGATGTGCTTGTCTGGATTTTGATGATTATGTATATGGAGCTCCATGAAATGGTGAGCTTTTAGATTGATGGATTGATTAGTAAGTCGTTACTCTTTTAGTTGTTGATTTCGCGTCTTTAAGATGCTGGGACCTGCCTTATCATCGCATAGTGGAGTATTTTCACCTTACCAAATCACACAAAGCCGCCGCTTTGAATTTTAAAAGATGAATCTTCTGCCAAGTTATAAGACATGATTTCTGTTAGTCCTTGTAAAAACATAGCATGGGCTGAAGCTTCAAGTCTTTAGTTTATTCTCAACAACTTCACAAGAGGAATTAAAGAACGTTTGCCATAAGCACATTTGTTTTTAGACTGTTGGGAAGCAAAATTCTTCTACTATTTTAAATCTACAGTACGTGAGCCCGATTGGCATGAATTGTTTGACATGGGGTATCACTCTCTGTTTTCGTTATTAAGTTAAGCTTTTTATTTGAAGGTTAGGGTAGGTTTTAGCATAATCAGAAAGTTGAGTTCTCTTTGGTATAGTTATGAATTAACTATTTTGTGCTCAGATTAGAGTTTTGTAACGTTGTATGTTTATGTACGTATATTATATCATCCAATAACTGCCCATATATTCACTGTCTAAGGGGGCTATAGCATTTCGGGTGGTATTTCTTTTTTTTTTTTTACTCTGTTTGAGCCTTTAATAATTCATTGTAGGGTAAGTGATAACATTTTTAGAAAGATATCCATTTTGGCATTTGTTTCTTTGTTTTTAAAAATTTAATTTTTTTTTTGTATATTTTGAATTATTTTAATACATTGATTTTTAAAAATTGAATTTTTTGAAACAAATAAAAAAAAATTATATCGATTTTTTATATACACATTTCAATATAGAAAAAATAGAATTTATAATTTAAAAAATAATTATCCACCTATTACTCTTTAAACAGGCTATAAAAATCATAATTATTATCGACTACGAATTGAGTTTAACTTTAAAAGTGGAATTCTTTTTGAGTAAAAAATAATCCAAGCGCAAATTAATATTTTACAAATGAATCAATTCTAGTATGTAATTCTATCATAACAAATAATTATAAATTAATTTTTGTTAAAAAAATGAAAAATTCATGTAAATTTTTTTGTGAATTTCTGAAACTTGAAATCAATCAGAATTTTTTTTTTTTTATTATATAATGGTATTAAAATTATGAAGTTTTTTTTAAAATGTCATTAAACCAAGTGATATATGACGAGGAATTAACTAGGCAAACATTTAAGTATTATGTTTAATATTCTTATGAAAAAACTAAAATAGACAAAATCATGACTACATAAATAATTTCACATCTGTATAATCCTTGAGAAAGAAAATTTTTGAAGAATTCTAACCTGCCTAGACTTTCGTGGTGATGCTTAAGAAATGACAAATCACATGAAGAAGTCACTTATGAACAATGTAGATCGGGGAAAATAATCATGCGATTGAGAAGCTAATCAACTTTTTTTGCATTCATTCACACAATTCATTTGCATTTTTTTTAGATATAATCGATTGAGGGCATATATTTAAATAAAAGAAAATAACAGTGAGTAAAGAATTGATCTAGTATGGTTAATACAGAGCATTAATGGTATGCTGACTTTAGATGATCAAGATAGGACCATATTTCTGCGTGTGACGTTATAGTTTTTTATAAAAATAATTTTGAGATAAATTCAACACTGATCCTAAGCTCGGGTCTCTATTTTATATCATTAGGGAGTTGACCTTGGATTGTTTAAAACAAGTTGTTGTTAGAGTTTATCAAAAAATTCCTTGTGTTATTGTTCTGTACAATCTGTTGGTTGGGTATTTTATCAGGTGGCACACTTGTTTACGGTGAATGATTCTAAACCATAAGGTGTAGTGGATGGCTTACAAGCTCTGAACATGTCAGGTTCCTCAACACTTACCAAGCTATCCGGTATTGCAGTTTCATAGTTTTTCATTTGAGAAAGGGAAGGAGTTAACTAGCTACCAACCATCGGTCTCCAAATTTAATTTTCTAATAAGAAAACTTTGATAACTTTCTTTAAATTTTTCATATCATATATTTTTCGTGGGAATGTCATTGGTTATTGATTGGGATTTTGGTTTTTCAGATTCTCAAGTTGCCTATTTTCATGTGTAAAATTTCATTTTATCAAACTCTTTATAATTAATCAATTAGGTAACTTTTGATCAACTCCTTGTTTCCATTTGATTAAATAAGATCTGTTATACGTTGTAATTACTCTGATTATTTTTGTAACCTGTGTTCATGACAGTTGTGGTGAGAACTGTCCAAACTAAGAATCTAGATGAGCTTGTTTCACATTGTATTTAATCTTTTTGTGGTAACAAAAAATCATCATCACTGTTTTTTAGGCTCATACACGTGATTCGGAATTTTACCTATTTTTATTCTGGTTGGTGTTGTCCTCTACGTAAGTCACATTACATAAGTAGCTTTTGTAAGGTCAAAGTATTTTATGCTGGCACAATTTGTGACAAGTAAGTTTGTTAATTTAATACTTTCTTTTTTAGTTTTTTTTGTGCATTAAAGAATAACTTTATAGTAACTAAAAAAACCTTCTCTAAAAACATTTAATTATTTCATGAAATAAAATTCTCATACAATTTATCTATATATATATTATTATAGGTAATTTTAATCTCGCCTTTCAATTCTCTATTAAACTTTCATCGACGTATTCTAAAATTTTGTATCACATTTAATAATCTTTCAATGACCGATGAAAAACAAAATTATCCATTTCATTCTGTTAAAATAATTAACCATAATTATT
The DNA here is from genome assembly GCA_029228515.1 of Populus alba x Populus x berolinensis. Classification (NCBI taxonomy): domain Eukaryota; kingdom Viridiplantae; phylum Streptophyta; class Magnoliopsida; order Malpighiales; family Salicaceae; genus Populus; species Populus alba x Populus x berolinensis. Next base: position 3,163 of record JAQIZT010000222.1, on the reverse strand, counting down.
TCGTTGTGTCTTGTCCAATTGTTGATTATATATGAAATGTTATCCGAGACATTAATAAAAATGTTGTAAAGGGAAAACCCGCATGGCGCTGACGTGGTAGCAAGGTTTATGGTCCAGTTTGTATAACGCATTAATAAATAAGATGAATACTATAAAAACAAAGCTGAGGTTGGGAATTTTCTAACTTCGTTCCCAAGTTACGAATGTCCTTCCTATGGTTTTCTTAGACTAGAAGTGATTAATGGTTATTAGATTTCTGTGTCTTTGGGAGTTCTAAACAACAAAGGCAACCGATCAAACGAAAAAAAGGAAGGCATAGATCCAAATGCTCCAAACCCTTTAATAAAGCCCAAACCCTGTTGTCTTTTTTCGCTTATCATACATTTTTACTCCTTTTAGTATTTTGTATGCCAGTTCATTTTGTTTGTTTCTGCCACCCATTCTTTGCACAGTTATTTGTTATTTGTATTTTTTTTAAAAAGAAAGAAGATAGGATGAAAGAAAGAAAACTAATGGCAGTTCCAGTGGCTGGTTTAATTCTTTCCAATCTTGTATGAGGTGATGAAGATTCGACTGGGTGAGATTGGTGGGTGTGTTAGTAAACCTCGGCTTTTGGTGTTGAAAAGGGGGACTGTTCATTGAGCTAGAGGAGGACTGGCTCTTGTCTCTGCTAACAAAAGATCTTCTCTTCAACGTAATGAAGAATCTCTAAGATTCTTCCTGTCTTCAGTTCGATGGCGTGTCATTTCAAAATTTGGGGCTTTTCGATGATTGGTTGGAAATTATGGTTGTGCAGTTTTTGTGTACCCATTTGTAAGGCACACCCCTGTTTGTTGTTAATGGTTGAATTGGGCGGCGTGTTTGTTCTTTCACGCGTGTATTGGTGTGAAGGTATACTATCCCATTTTCAGCTCTTTTGGGCATTACTGGTGCTGTGGAATTGTCATCAGTGATTGGGGAGGGGAGGATGACTAATCAAGAGAATGTAGATCTAGTAGTCCTTTTCATTTCTGGATACAGACAAGAGGAACTCTTCTCGCGAATTGGGTATCTAACAGATAAGATAAGTTTAGAAAATGGGCTCCCGCAAGGACAAGGCAGATGGTGTTAGAAAGCAGTAAGATTGGGTAGGCAGTGGTTATTGGTGTAGAGCGCAGGATTACGTATTGGTGTCAGATAGTGATTATGGTAAAGATGGGGAGAGACTCGATATTTTGTGTCTTGTACCTCCTGGAGAAGGGTGAGGAGTGAAGGACGCCTATGAACGTTGTCGAGAATTTTTGGGTCTGGGCATGTTGGTTAGGAGCTTCTCATTGGTGTGGTCTGTGGTGTTGTCTTTATAATTTGAAAACTGGGTCTCTTGCGTTGGGTGTTCGTCATGTTGGGGTGTTTTCTTGATTTTGTGTTTCAAATGCTTGTGTTACGGGGACTCGTGCAAGCCCGTATGCTAGCCCTACCACAAAACGGTTGCCAGGAACAATAAAAAGCTTCAAAAAATTAGTTCATCTGACACTACAATTCGCCTTCGCTTTTTGTTTTAAGCTTGATTGGCTTGGCGCTTTTTGGGGCTAGCTTTTTGAAATTCCCACAATGACAATGGCATTGACAATTTTTACAGCCTGCATTCTTGGCTAGGGACTAGCTTGCCTTTTCCTTCTTTCAGAAGTCCTTTAGGTTTTTCTCACATTGTCTTACTCTCTCTCTCCACGTGTTGTCTTGATTGCGTGCCATGCGCGGGAACCGGTCGCAGACTGAACGCGGTATTGCATCATATCTGCTGAAGGGTTGGGTAGGTTGAACTACGTCAATGTGGTCGTTTCTTCATTTCAGTAGTGGCTTCGGGGTTTGTTGGACCATTCTGGTGTATCAGGTTGAGAGGAGGTTCAAGAGAAACGAGCAGGGAGCCATCCTTGCTTCCGGATGGCTATGTGGTTGTGGTTTCGTTATTGGCATGGGGGTGTGTATATGTTATGCTCGCTGTCTGTTTGGCCACTGTCGTACTACAGTGGTATCGTTAGAAAGAAGTTCATCCTTTCCTCTCAAAACAACGCAGAGAGGTGGATGGTCGTCGCTACTCCACTTGAAGACTTTGCTTGGGAGTGGAAATCCTTTCGCGATTGGGTATGTCTTGATGATGTTTTGTTTGCTGGGGTTGGTTCGGTTGTTCTGTGCGCATCAAGTGTACTTCTCTTGAAGAGCAAAAGGCGATGCCATCCTCAGGAAGATGCTCAAGAGTAGAGCTATCAATTGTACAGATTCTACATACTGATGATTGATTATTAAGGTGGTGGTTTCAATATTCTTAGTGCATATGTGTAACAGGTTGTTAGAGTGAGTTTAGTATTGTTAAAGGAAGAATCGCGTGATGTACCACAAAAAAAAAAAACTCGTCTTTGTGGAGGTTCTATTTGTTTGCATGGTGATCATTGATGAAATAATAATGATTATTTTCTGGGATCTTGGTATTGTTAGCAAAGGTTTATGAGCAGAGGTGGTTTAACTATTGAGATGTTCTTGGGTTGTTTAAGGAAAAAGAATCATAATTTTTCTTTCTGAAACAACCTTTAGAATAGATGGCCGATAACTGTCCGGGGGAAGCACCATGGGAGGTTAGGAAGGGAGCTTCTTGATTTCTAAAATGGTAGCTGTTGGCTTGCTCGGACTGTTCTGTAAGATCTGCGTTATTTATGCCAATGTGTGCCATGGAAGTGTCAATGAAAACTTGTTCATGATCTTGAGCAACTGATGCAAGGCAGGAGGAGTTCTAGGTTTAATGGCCAAAAACAGTTGGCTTTCCCAGCTTTGAAATTTCTAGACGATAGTTTTACTGGATCTTAAAGATTTTCCAAAAACACCTATTATGGAATAGTTGAATGAATTCTTTAAGAGGTGACATGAAAATGACATGGAATGTAGTGGTATATTTGAGGTTGGTATGGGGGAACATTAAACGATTGAATAGCTCCTTTTGATGGACGTATTACAGGCTGGAAATTATACTGTTGATCAATTTGTGAGGAAATAAGGTTTATCTATTGTCAATTGATAGAATTAGGGTTGACCTTAGCTTTTGAAAACATGGCTTGGTGAATAATAGTATATGGTGGTGGTCTAACCATGTGGATTAGACTGTGTTGAAGTGGAGTGTATTGTTAGTCTTATT